>QNQO01011174.1:0-122516 GCA_003290165.1 Berberis thunbergii | reverse complement strand
TGAAAGAGGAAGCTTTGCTAAATACGAACTCAGTCAACCTACGAAGACCGACAAGTACGTATGTTCATGTTTAGAGTCTGATCCCATCACTTATATTTATGGATAAAACCTCCAGGGCGTCCACTCTCTTCATAATGATGCCCTGGTTATTTCAGTCCTCATAGCGAAGTGGGAGGAAGAGATCCTTGGTCGACAAAGGGAGCTCCCTGAACGTCCTATTCCTCAGCGGCATTCCGCAATATGCAGCTAAAAGAGGAAAACTTGATGCCCACCAGTCACCATGAAGGTTTAGCGGGGAGAAGTGTTTCCTTGTCGAGAAGATTAGACTAACAGTAGCGTCGGGAAAGCCACAACTGCAAAATCTTCTCTTCCAGGAGTTCATGGTGGTCGATGCCCCATCGACCTACAACAACATCATGGGAAGGCCTTGGCTCCATCAGATGGAAGCGGTAGTTTCCATTTTGCATCAATGCATCAAGTACCATGCCAATCAAGCAACAGGCACCATTCAAGGAGACCAACCGTCAGCAAGAGACTGCAACTTTATAGCGCTAAAATAGCTTGACAACTAGCAATCACAGTTCAGACCCGCGACTCAGACATCTCCGAGCCCAAGTCCAGAGAAGAAAGAAGAGTTGCCTCACTCGGATGATGGGACTCCAGTCAGTCCGAGGGAAGAACATAATGTCGGCCAGTCGGAGAAGGAGTCGGTCACGGTTTACCTCGACAACCCTGAACGAAAAATAGTCAACAGAAGAATAGACCTATGGCCCTCGAACAAAACCAGATCATATACGAAGAGGTATGAAAGTTAATCAACGCTGACATGATTGAGGAAACATGGTACCCAGACTAGTTAGGCAATACTATCCTGGTAAAAAAGGAAGAATTTGAGGTGGATAGTATGTGTGGATTACATAGACTTGAACAAGGCTTGTCTGAAAGATAGCTTTCCACTTCCTGTCATTGATCAGATAGTTGACACACATCCGGACACAACTTCTGGGCTTCATGACGCCTATTCTAGCCTTGTGAGCTTCATGGACACTATTCCAGCCTTCTGAGCTTCATGGACGGCCTATTCCACATATTACCAGATATAGATGCATCCTCAGACAAAGAAAAACCTCTTTCATAATCGAAAGCTGGATATACTAGTATCAGGTGATGTCGTCTGGGCTAAAAAACGTGAGAGTAATGTATCAATGACTAGTGAAATCGGATGTTTAATGAGCAAATTGGCAAGACCCATGGAGGTTTACATAGATGACATGCTAGTCAAAGACTTTCGAAAATGACGACAAGAGAGATATTTACTTGCATCTATCTGTTCACCCTGGTGTGAAATGATAAAGGAGTTCAAAGATCAGTATACTACACCAACAAAACTTTTGTAGAAGCGGAGGCAAACTACCCAGTTCTAGAGAAGTTAGCTTTGGGGCTGGTTGTCTCCTTCAGGAAGATGCAACCCCACTTCCAGGTCCACTCCATAATGGTCTTGACTAAGCATCCACTGAACACAGTGCACAAGCAAGAGTTGTCGGGTAGGATGGTTAAATGGTCAGTTGAACTAGGTCAGTTTTATATCAACTATGCCTCAAGAACAACCATTAAAGCCCAAACATTGACAAACTTCATCACCGAAGTCGCTGGGCGATAGGGAACAAGAATCGAACAACCAGAAAAAAAGTTCAGATGACCAACGATGGATCCTGCGTTGGGATGGGCCATCCACAATAAATGGAAATGGAGCTGAAATCACTCTCCACTCTCCAAGTGGGGGTGACTCTAGAAAAAACTGTCAGGTTTGGCGTCCCCCGCCTCCATCAATGAAGTGGGGTATGAGGCCTTCTTGTTCGGATTAAAGCTCGCCAAGGGGATCGAAATAGACGAACTGGCCGCGTACATCAACTTCTGTCTGGAAACCAGGTCAAGGGAGAGTTCAACAACAAAGATCCCAGAATGATGGCTTACCGCAAGAAAGTGGTAATACCATAAACGGATTCAAAAGGTTAGAACTCCTACAATGTCCCAGAGACGATAACGAAAGGGCTGCCACTTTGCCAAAAAGGCCTCATCTACGGGCTCATCGAGTTCTAAAAAAATTGAATATGGCAGAAAAAGAACCCTGCGCTACAGACGTAGAGACAAGTTGGATTAATCCCATCATTGAACATGTCAATAGCGAAGTCCTCCCAGCTGAGAAGGCAAAAAGCCAAAAAGCTGAAAACTAATGCAACGTGGTATACTCTCCTGAACGGCAAGTTATATAGAAGGTCAGATGCCTGACCCACTCAGAGGCGAACTCTGTTCATATTGAAATATATGAAGGCATCTATTGGAACGACTCTGGCACACAAAACCCTAACCTTAGGGTACTATTGGATGAAGATGCAACAAGACGCTAAGGACATAGTCTGAAAATGCAAGAAGAGTCAGAGGTTAGCATCGTACGTGCACATGCCCATTAAGCTTTTGATTCCCATGACCAGCCCATGACTTTCCCACAATGAGGAATGGATATTGTTGGGCCACTCCTCATCTCCGCCAAAAAGAGGTTACTCCTCGTAGTTGTAGATTACTTCACCAAATGGGTTGAAGTAGAGCCCCTGTCAAAGATAGGCAGAAACAAATTGAGAATTTCATATGTGCCTCCATCATCTACAGATTTGGCTCCAAGGACACTTGTCAGTTACAATGGGACTCAAATTGAAGGCAAAAAGGTTGAAAAACTATGTTAAAATCTTAGCATCAGCCACCACTTCTCCTTGTCAAGGCACTCCCAAGCTAACGATTAGGCGGAAGTCACCAACAACGATGATCTTGCAAGCGCTCAAAAGAAAACTTGATGTGGCCAAGAGCCGGTGGGTTTTAGAGTTATTAAACTTTGTCATTATTGACTCCTCAGAGAGGACTGGAGCTGGAAATTCTTTGTAGGAAAATGAGCAACAATTCATTGCAGCATCCACATAGTGATCAGACAAGAAAAGAAAGATGAGCATTATGCTTACAGTTATCCAATCTGAAACCTTGGACAAATGGATGACCCTCCAGCTTAAAATATTGTGAGTCAAAAGAAGCCAGAAAATAATATTTTTGCTAGAACTTTGAAATTGCCTGACAGTGAACCTAGACAAACTGGCGTACTAAGCTGGCTGGCCCCGTGAGGGTTCAAACTAGGAGAAGTCAGTAGATGGATCACCTTCGGAGTCACTCAAAGGTCAGCGTCATTTGCCTTGATGATAATGGCAATCAAGGTTTTGTACCCGTTCGGCACCATCTAAATGGACGGAATGCGAAGATACGCCAAATATCTTCTAGGACCGAAAAGCGGAGTCTCGATTGAAACATGCCTTTATCCAAGGCAATGAATCCCTTCGGAGGCCCCAGTGGGGTTTGATGTAAACCCAATAGGGCAAGTTCTAGGTCCTTAGGAAATCCTTATGGAACCCAGAAACTAACTACACTAGGTTCGTCGACCAACCTATCACGAAAAAACTCATAGTAAGAAAGGGACAACTTCTTGTCGGGATTAAGTTCACTCCTATCCATCATCAAAAAAGGTACGAACTTTTGACTACACTTGCGAAAACAGAAGCAAGAATGCGAAAGCAAGAAAACAAGGAGTTTCAGAAAAAGTTGTTGAAGTAAAAAACTCAACTCTACAGAGAAGGGGGCTTAAATAACAACAAGGATTCACGCCCTTTTCGATCTGTTATGTACTCGATTAATGATGTGCATCGCTGATGGAAATGTTTCAGACTCAATTATCATGACTGTATAGTTCCCTTATGAATCGACTTAGTGAACCGGCAAGCGAGCCCACTAACTTAGGGAAGAGCAGCTAATGATACACCGAACCGTCCAGTAATCCGCACTGTACACGTGTCATGATGATCTCTTCAAAGGAGTAAACCAGGCCTAGATGAGCGCCGAATTTGGAAAACCCAGATAACTCCAAGCCCGCTGAGGTGGGTACCAAGAGGTTGGACCAAATTAGCACGGGCCCTAATAAGCCCATAAGTCATATGGTAAAGGTCAATACACGTAAGCCCAAATAAGACAAGTATCCAGCAGATTGACCTAACGGACAGGCCAGCAACACATTGACTAAAATACCAGAGTACAAGTCGTGTATGGAAACTCTCATGCATGGACAACATTACACATGGAAAGAATCCTTAACAGATAGCAGAGTGGAAGTCGTGTATGGAAACTTTCCTGCATGGACAACTCTCAACAAGACCTCTAAAAAGATATATTTCCTTAAACCACGCTGCCAAAGGCATAGCCGAACAAGGACTCTCGCATGATAAATAGGACACAAGCTTGAGGAACTAAGGTACAACATACCCCAGTATTAAGCATTACATTTTTCTCAAGCCTTGTCTGACTTAAGCATCGGAGTGTCATAGGCCACCACAACGGTAGTCTTTGGCTCACATGTGTTCCTTGTACAAGTCAAGGTCAAGGAAAACGGAAACAGACTCATCAATTCAATAACAAAAAAAATGGTGATTAGCATAGATATGAAAATTGATGAAGGAGCTTAATGGGACTGGATTATTCGAGAAGAAGAATGATTTCTTTCCACAGTTTGAAGATGAAGTGGAACAACCTCAAGAAGTTTAGGAGCCACAAACTTCCATTATTTTTCAATCTTAGCTGCAAATTCCTCTTTATCAAGGACAATCCAATTCGACCATGGCACCAAGAAGTAGAAAATTTTTAAAAGGCCTTTATCATAACACTAAATAAATTGAAGAAAATGAGTTCACGCTATCTTATTTGTCTGCAAATAGTTAACCAAGCAGGTATGAAGATGTCGTGCAGGACAAGAAATGGGAATAACTCATGCATGAAACATCAAGTCAATTGAGAAGATAAAACATGGTAGTTTGTTTGTCTTCATCAAGACCAAAATGTTATTGGAGTTAAATGGGTGTAGAAAGCCATTGTAACACCCCTACTTTTTCAATGGCAATAAAAATTTATTAAACTAAAATTCAATTGAAAATTTTATTTTAAACTCTTTTTTCGTTTGACAAGTTGTATTTTTTTAAATTTCGCTTAACTTTCTTTCCTCTACCGAATCTCGGGACAAGATTCTTTTGAGTTGTATATATTGTAGCACCCCATAATTTTTGAACTTACTGAATTTTTTTATTTTTGTGTGATTGTCTTCATTAAGTTATGGGCATACGTATGAGCTATTTGTTTGTCCATGTGATGTGTAGTTTGTTTATTTAAGAATTAATTTTCTACTTACCTTCCTTTACTGAATCTCGGGACAAGATTCTTTTGAGTTGTATATATTGTAATACCCGCCTAATTAAATAAATATAAAAATTTCTTATTTATTAATTGGGGCAAATATTGTAATCTCATTATTTGGAAAAAAAAAATTTGTTTGTCATGGCTAACTAGGATAAAGTGTGTGTGTATTTAGCCAAAAATTTGTAAACCCTAATGTTGATGGATTGTTACTCAATTGTATTTGGGCTTGGTTTTGGGCTTTTATTAAACTAATAAGTAGGGTTTTATTTTGTGAAAGAGGGTGGGGGGCGAATAGCCACCCACCATATAAAAAAAAACACAAAACCCTTTTCCTTAAGCTTTTCTTTTCTCCTTCTTCTCGTTTCCTTCTTCTTAATGGCGGCACCCCTCTTCCTCTCACCTCCATTTCGCTTCAGTGGTCATCGAGGTCAAAGTCGAAGCTACAGGTTTTCAAGCAAGCAAATCAGTTCCCATGTTCTTGCAGGAAACTTTGAGATTTGGGCAGGTTTCTTACAAATTCAACTTTTTGAAGTCGAGAGGGCCAAGAAGCATGCTCTGCACCATTCAATGTATAGAATCAAAGCAGACAAGGTTTTGATTGGCTCTGTTGCTTTAGCAATGGTGAAAATTGATCTTTTACAGCCTTGGCTCGTTGGAATTGGTTTTGAGAATGCAGGAGGATGGGAAACGACTTGATTTGGTTACGATTGTGGCTGTTTGCCCTGCGTGAGGGGATCCTGCATCGTTGAAGATTGGGAAGGGGATTCATGCGTATGTTATTAGAGCTGTTTGGGGCCATTTGTGAATGTTTCGACTGCCTTGATGAATATGTACTCCAAATGCTAGGTGACTGAGAATGCAAGATTGGTTTTTGATAAGATGAGGTCAATGAATGTGGTTTCGTGGAATTCTATGATCGATGGGGTATGCTGAGCATGGATATTCTGGGGAAGCAATAGAGATTTTTTAGAAGTTGATGGGTAAAGGGGTGGAACCTGCTAATGTTACTATAATCGGTGCGCTGCAAGCTTGTGCTGACTTGGGTGCTCTTGAATGAAGGAGGTATCTTCATGAATTAGCTAATAAAATTAGACTTGGGTCGGATAATTTCATTGCTAACTCTCTAATTGCCATGTATTCTAAGTGTAAGAAAGTAGACATGGCTGAGGAGTTATTCAAAAACTTGAAGGGTAAAACACTTGTACCATGGAATGCTATAATCTTGGGTTATTCACAGAATGGTCCACTACACCAAAAACCCCCATTAGCTACGCCGAGCTGGCCACGGTTTTAAACCGTTGGTATATTTGCCATGGCCAAAAACCGTGGCTATAGGTACCAACGGCTTAAAACCGTGGGTAAAAAACAACCTAGCCACGGTTTAAAACCGTTGGTATAGTTGACACGGCTAAACACCGTAGCTAAATTTAGCAACGGCTTCAGACCGTGGGAATTATTAGCAACGGTTATAAACCGTGGCTAGATCTAGAAACGGCTCAGAACCGTTGCAACAAAACAATTTAGCAACGATTATAAACCGTGTCTAAATATAGCAACGACTTAAAACCGTTGCAAAAAAAATTTAGCAACGTTTTAAACCGTGGCTAGATCTAGCAACGGCTAAAAACCGTGGCTACATGAAAAGGTAGAAAAAAATTGGGCGGGCTCGTTTTGGCGCTCGACCTTCCCTCCATTCGACTTCCATCGACAAAATCGAAGCTCATCCCCTCCACAAACCCTCCACTCGACCTCGTCTCCTTCGACTAGACTCCCTGCTTCTTCTCCTTCGACTCGCCATCGTTTCCTTCGACTCGACATCGTCTCCTTCGACATCGTCTCCCTCTACTCGACTTCCCTGCTTCTTCTCCTTCCCTGCTCCCTCCCTCGACTTCCCTCCTACCCTCCTTCCCTGCTCCCTTGACCTCTCTGCTCCTCCCTCGATTTCCCTCGACTTCAATCGACTTCCCTCGACTACAAAATCGATCAGCTACTGCAACCGAACAGGTACTCTCTCTCTTTTATTTATGATGGAATTAGGGTTCATCAGGGTTATCTTTTATTTAGGATGAAATTAGGGTTCGATGATTGTTTTTTTTACAATGAGCATTTTGTTTGAAAATTATAATTCAGTCTTGAAAATTATTCTAAATTCTTCTTGAAAATTATGCTAAATTCTTCTTGAGCAATAATATGGAAGCCCCAAAACATCAGACAAGCATCTTCAAGTTACTATATTGTGTCAACTTACATGTATCTAAATTCTGGTACATAGTGCATTTATAAGCTTCATCTCATTTTCAGACCATAGTTTTTTCAGTGAGATTTGCGTTGTTGTTTATTAGTTTTTTCAGTGAGATTTGCGTTGTTGTTTATTAAATGTACCCAGGAACTTGTATTATCAGCACACAACTTCATACAATATTAAAGATCATGCAACATTGCAACTGACCTAAGTAGTTGAGTTCTGCTCTTCACTTCAATAAAATTATACTCTATTTTAGCTTTATTTGTCATTGCCATACATTACCACATATTCACACAATGGTTTTCCTATCAAATGAAAGCTATTTTTCACCATCTACATTTAGCTATACTTGCAATTAATTTGAGTTCTTATGGATTTAGTCAATTTAACATATATCCATTTTATAAACATTAATTTTGCAAATAATGTAAATCAATCTATATTATTTCTGAAGTGGATAAATGTATCCGGCTTGATAAATAACTAAAACAAAGAAAAATAAAAGGGCTAGCGTGCCAACATAGTGTTTATACAAGCCAAATATTTAGAAAACAAGGTCCACCATTATTTTAATTACTTCATTTGAGGGAAGGTAGTAGCACTTCATTGACCAATTTGTCTAAATTCTCAAAGGAAGATCCACCTGGTATAGTTGCCTCTTCTGCACTCTTTTTCCACTATACTTGCAATTAATTTGAGTTCTTATTGTCTATCTTCCAGCTACAGGAGGAACAAACAAGGCTGCCTCCAGTGGCACTACTTTGAACACAAGGAAGCCTGATAAAGAAACATAAGTTCTTGCTCGTGAGTACTCAACTCTTTGGATTTTGTGGTTTCTTACAATTTAATTGTATCATCATTAGATTGCCTCTAGCTTTGACCAAGCTATAAGGAAATGCAAGATGCCATTAAAGAGGGGTACGCATTAAAATGGGATGGTTTTATCAAAATGTAAAGAAACCAGTAAAGAAACCTAAACATAAAACCAAATATGCGAAATTAGTAAATCCAACTTCGTTTTGGTTCGGGGATCCTAAATAACCCCTACTCAATTTCCTAAAAAAAAAAAAAAAACCTTTTCTTTGGTTGCTTGGTTCTTGCATGAATCTAAGTTAGGCGAATACAAGAAAACTCACTACTTTATCATCAGAAGGACTGAGTTTTCCTTAAATTAGTAAATCCCGCGATTTCACTTCTTACCCAAAAAAATGTAATTTGATGCCTTTTTTTCTTCACTTTGGGTCTCAAGGTGTTCATGGCCTTACTGCGGTTTGAACTAGAAAAGTGCTTGATAAATGTAGCTTCCACCATCTCAATGAGTCTGGTAATCTTTGGAGTTCACAAGCAAAACCAGAACAGTTACGTTAATGAAGACAACTATACTTGCAAAACTAGTACAAATTAGATTATGATACCCTGATGAATTCCAGTTACATCTTTTATCTTTTGTGGGTTCATTATGTGTTCAATTATTTCAGCCATATCTCCAAGATCCATGAAATAAAAATCCTAGGCGAATAGGTGAAGGATCTCCCCTTGCATGCACAACATAAATAACAATTCACTCGTCATGAATAACAACTTTTTGTTTTCTTTTCGATTCGACCCCTTCAAAGTTTTGAAGGAGCTTGTAGACTTGCTAAAATTACAAAATAACGTGCATGAGCAAGTTGTATAGCTGCTGTATTGGTGGCTATTACCCCAATTGAATCATTGATAAGAGCTGCGAGCTGATAGAAGGATGATACCAATTAGGATCAGCATCTATAATGAAGTTTATTTTCTTTATTAGTTTTAATTTCATACACGGCAAGTTCACAAAGGTTGTTGTATGTGCGGTTATGCTCATTTTAGATGTTAACAGAAAGTATATCGCAAAAAAATTAAGGCTGACCTGTCCAGGAGTGGTGATGAACACAATGCTGCCATTTTCACCTACTACTTCCTCTACATCTTCCCTTTCCTTTTCATGTGGAATGACAAAGACTGGCTGGATATCATCCCTGTTTCACACATTGAAACTATCATAAGGGTGATATCTCTTCTTTGTTTTTCAATTTTGTGAAGTTCATAATCAAATGTTGAGCCATGTTACATGATTTTAAATGCCAAATATATGAAGGTGTTTAACTAGTGTGGTTAGACTTTAGCACGACGAATCAGTTTCATGGTTATTTTAGATTTAAGTGAAGTTTGTCATAGACGGGTGAAGCTGTACCTGTTGTTTTTCTTGTTGTTCTGAAAATGAATGCAGCAGTGTCTTATTTCTGAACTATATATGATATTGTAGCAATGCAGTAGTGTCTTATTCTCAATGAATGGTGAGGTGTGCCTTGACGCAGTTGGTGAGTGCTTAGGAGATGTGAATTCCAGTTTATATTTTAGTAAATAAGTAAGCATCGTCAGAAATATGGCTGTGAATGGAGCTGTGTGGAGAAACAGGTTTTATTTAACTGATGCCAAATAGGGAATAGCTCGGTATGTCGTATGCAACGTCTTCCGAGTTTTGACCTTTTTCTTAAAATCATTTGTCTAGTTGGCAATTTTTTCAGTGTTAGGATGAAACCTGACCCTGATAATGATAATTCTCAGTAGGAGATTCTCACCCCATTTCCGTGGCTATTTGAGCCCACACTTCAATAGGTAGCAAGCTGTCAGTGTCTCCCTTAGATTGCATTGAAGCCTGCGAGTCAGATTGTATACCATGTAGAACAATGTATCTTCCTTTTCGTGCACCTGCATTTATGTATTTTATCTCCACAAGCTCCTTCAGCTTTCGTGAAATTGACACTTTTAATGGTGGCACTGGATGTCTTGGTACCTTGCGTCCGGGTCTCCCCAACCAGTAGAGCATCTGCTCATACCTATATCAGAGAACACATTCACTCTTATATCTGAACAATAGGAGAATGCTGGAGTGAGACATTTCGAGCTTGCTTTCGACTTACATGTGATATCCTTTCTCAGATAGGTTCATCCCTTCTGGCGTGAATGTTTCTGATAACAGCAATCCTGCTCCTGCAGAATTGACATTTGGGTAGATGTAGCTGACTCTATCCTGGGCCGTCGTCATGAATATAAACGCAGCATGCCCCAGGCCTGTCAGTTTGGTTGATAAGACCATATCATAGAACCTAGACTATCAACAAAAGACAATATTAACACCAGAACCTATTTACAACAATCTATTTGATGTTCAAGCCTTACTAACCTTAAGAAGTCCAACCATGTCAGTGTATTCTTCTGGCACGGGGAAATCATTGTTGAGATCATACACATCTGCCCACCTCACATTCTTATTCAACTCGTACGTCTGCTTCCCTCTTGCAGATGCCACCACATCTATCTGAACACCAGGGTACCTATCCTTGATCAATTGAATTGCAGGGAAAAACAACAAGTTTTCGTAAACACCTCCATCTACCATACAGCAACACCGCCGAACATCCCCTCTGTCTTTCAATCCAATAGAAGCAACTTCAACACTGTATCCAGCAGGAAACTTGAGGAACCCGTATGGGTTATTAGGATCCTCAGGTGGTCTTGGGTCTTCTTCTTGCTTCCCTTTGGAATACATTGAGCCATATTCCCTTTCAGGATCATCTCCAAAGTCGAATGCATCAAGCCAGCAGTTCTTTTTCTTGCAATTCACTGTAACACTACTTCATCTGAACTAGCATCCCTGCCATTTCAAGCATCCTGTAATTGATGTTAAACTGCCTTTCTTTCTTGGTTTTCACTACACCAAAAGGGCCATTTAGCTACGCCGAGCTGCCCACGGTTCTAAACCGTTGGTGCATTTGCCACGGCCAAAAATCGTAGTTATAAGTACCAACGGCTTAAAACCGTGGGTAATAAACACCCTGGCCACGGTTTAAAACCGTTGGTATATTTGGCACGGCTAAAAACCGTGGCTAATATTAGCAACGGCTACAGACCGTGGGAATTATTCGCAACGGCTCAAAACCGTTGCAACAAAAAAATTTAGAAACGGTTATGCACCAACATCTTCCCTCTGTTTTATTACAAATAGCATAAATTGTTGCTGATATTATTCTTGATTTGGTTCTTTACATTGCATTCTTTTCTTCTTTTATTGCTATATTATAAAGTAATGATATTAAGTATGATCTAAAGCTACTTAACTGACAAAGTTGATTATATTGTACTAGCTCTTCTGATCCTCATATCAACTCTTACTTATTCATCAAATCATTTATAGAAAAGAAAACACTGATCTCCATGCTCAACATATTGTCATTGCTTACCATGCATTGTTTACTTTTAGTAGGGAACTTCTCTGCTCCAATCCATTAACTAAGATCAGTTGTAGTTTTTTACTTTGTTAGTTTGTCCTTATATATTTTTATTTTGTTTTTTCTAAGATCAGCAATAAGCATGATTGTGGTATTTTAGAAACAATTAGTTTGGATAGGAGATCCAATGTAACTCAAGTAATTGAGTTGGATTGGGAATGTAGAAAGAAGGTCAATGAAACATTGTATAGGGTACCATAACAAATACGACAACACAACTGGATGAATTGAAGTTCATTAGATTGGTCAATGATTTTCATGAAATTTAGCAATTTAGATTCCTTTGGTCAATGACTAAGGTTAATCTTTTAATTTTTTTGTGTGTAGAAATGTCAACAATTCCTTTAGACAAGTCATGGATGAACAAATGGGGAAGTGCAATGTATATAAATGGCGTTAGACAATTCCAACAGTTTGTTGAGGATAATGCAAATGGAGAGAGTCTTTTTCCTTGCCCATGTGTTCGATGTAGGAACTCGAGGGGAAACATTAGTGTTGACGACATAGGTGTTCATTTGTTAAGCCATGGCATTGATACCAATTATGTCACGTGGATACATCATGGAGAGAATATAAACAAGCATGTAATTGGTGTACCTATGACAGAAGTGGCTGAACCTGATGATGTATGTGAATATCCTAGGATGAGCGAGCTAGTTGATGATGTATTCCTCAACATGCAAACTGTGGATGCTGATGATGGGATAAATGACTTGAATGACACCATCGAAGAATGTTTTGGAGGTAATCCAGAAGGTGGTCCGGAACTTTCTCGTGAACCTGAGACAGTTATGAACAAGAAGTATCAAAAGTATAAGGAAAAAGTGACTGTGCCTTTGTACAAAGGGTGTCCTAAGGATAAGACCATGTTGTCCACCATTATTGAATTGCAGAATTTCAAGACTCGTTTTAGTTGGAGTGGTAATAGTGTGACGATGTTGTTAAAATGGCTAAAAACCTTATTGCCGGATGATTGTAATTTGCCAGATAACTACCCAAACATGAAAACCACAATTAAAGATATGGGGATGGAATGTAAGACAATACATGCATGTGCCAATGGATGCATACTCTATTGGAAAGAATATGAGGGTCTGGTTGGTTGTCCAAAATGTGGGGAGCGTAGGTATAAGGTTTGTGTGGATGTCGATGAGAACGACTCCGACAAGGTATACAGGAAAGAAGTTAAAAAGGTTGTAAAGTATTTTCCATTGATTCCAAGGTTGAAAAGATTTTTTAGCATACCGTGGATTGGTGAAGCAATGACTTGGCACAAGGATGCTTGTTCAGATGGGAATTTGATGAGACATCCATGTGATTCAGCACAATGGACTTTAACAAATATGAAATGGCCAGAGTTTGCCTCTGATAGTAGGAATTTGAGACTTGCAATGTCGACTGATGGTTTTAACCCTCGTGGAAATCTAAGTAATGCTTATAGTTGTTGGCCAGTAATAATAGCACCTTTGAATCTTCCACCTTCTTTATGCATGAAAAAGGAGTTTTGTTTGTTAACCTTGTTAATATCAGGGCCAAAAGCACCCGGAAAGAATATTGATGTTTACCTGGAGCCATTAGTAGAAGAGTTGAAGGAATTGTGGGCAGATGGTGTTTCAACTTGGGATGTGTATACTAAAAGCAATTTCCGGTTGAAAGCAATGTTGTTTTGGGGTATCCATGACTTTCTTGCTTATGGGACTCTAGCTGGTTGTAATGTTCATGGTTATAATGCATGCCCTATTTGTGTTGATGATGTAGAATCTGAACGTCTTTCAAACAGTCGGAAGATATGCTATAGAGGCCATCGACGTTTTTTACCTACAAAACACAAGTTTAGAGATGACAAGGGATTCAACAAAGATGTTGAACATCGTCGTGCTCCACAACGGTTATCTGGCGAAAAAGTTGAACGAAGGATAGTGGAAATTTTGGAAGGTAGTTCTACACAAGGTAGGGTTAGTGGGCAAAAGCGCAAGAATATGGTTGATAATGATAACGTCAATGATGAACCAACCAATAACATTGCGCCACCGTGGTCTAGAAGTTCCATTTTATTTGATTTGCCATACTGGAAGTTTGTTTAGCTACAACATAATATTGATGTGATGCATACTGAAAAGAATGTCATTGAACACTTATTGAACATATTGTTGAATGTCTCTAAGAAAACAAAGGATGGTGAGAATGCTCGAAAAGATATGGAAGACATGGGAACTCATAAGAGATATTGGTTGAGCCATGACAATGAAACTGGAAGAACTTCAATGCCAAAAGCATCATTTGCCTTGACCAAGAAAGAAAAAAAAGTATTTATGGATACACTAAAAGAGTTGAAATTGTCGAGTGGATTTTCATCCAAGTTGAGTAATTGCGTTCTTGGCAATCCCCTGGAGCTAAGAGGACTAAAGTCACATGATTACCATGTCATTATGCAACATTTACTTACAGTTTTGCTTAGACATGTTTTTCGTGACAAGAAGGATAAAGATTTAAGAATTGCTATTCAAAGAATTAGCTTATTCTTTAATATCTTATGTGCTAAAGTGATCAACAAAACAGATCTTCAGTTGGCACACAAAGGTGTGATTGAGGCAATGTGTGTCCTTGAAAAGGAGTTTCTGCCTTCATTCTTTGTTATAAGTGTGCATTGCATGGCTCATCTAACCGAGGAAGTGATGCTTGGTGGTCCAGTTTGATATCGATGGATGTATCCCTTTGAGCGGTAAATAAATTTTCTAATTTTAGTGCACGTCATCACGTTATCGTATTATATTATATACTAATTTATCCTTTTATTTATGATTGATAGGTTAATGAAACGATACAAAGACTATACTAAAAATTTCAGATACATGGAAGGATCAATAGCAGAATCATACCTTGTAGATGAATCTGTTACATACTGCATGGAGTATATGAGAAAGCCACGGTTCGGAACTCACAAACACAGTCAAAAGGAGTGGCTTGATGTAGATGATGAGTATGCCGATGAAAAAGCCATTGGATAAAGGAAAAAACTATATGCTAAATAATGTACAATTTAAACAAGCTCGAAGATGGGTTTTCAATGCACTTGCTGATTCGAGTGATTGGGAAGAGTAAGATATATAATATTTTAGTCTTTTTTTATAACTAGAAATATAGAATTATGATAATATGGTAACTTGTGCAGAAAATACAATGAATATTGCATGGAGTTGGCTACACAAAGTAAAAAAAAAGGGTCAAGGAAAAATGTTGAGAAAGCTACAGATTTTATTCCTTGGTTGTGTGATGAGGTATATTATAATGTGTATTTATTCATATATATATACATATATAATTTTTTTTTATTTTCAGATTTCAGTTCTAAGATGATTTGTTTTACAATGTAGTTGGAGAAGGCTGGGGAAACAAATACCACACTTTGGAGGTTAGCCAATGGTCCAAAATTTTTGGCAACTCGATATCCAAAATATTGTGTAAATGGTTTCACATTTGCGACAAGTTCTTTGGATGAATGTTTGGTGACACAAGATAGTGGTGTCTCCATGGATGCCATTGCTCATTTTGTTGCTAGTAAGAAAGATAAGAGGCCAAAGGACCAACTAGTCAAATGGTATGGAGTTGTTAGAGACATACTGGTGCTAGACTACATTGATTTCAAAGAAACTGTCTTCTATTGTGATTGGGTCAAAGTGGAAGATAAGAAAATGCATATAAGGTGGACCCTATTTGGAACCATGAGATGGTAAACTTGTCGAAGCTAAAAGACAAAAGAAAGGTGGAAGAGGATCCATTCATTTTAGCTCAAGAAGCAAGTGGAGTATTTTATTCGAAAGATCAATCAAATGACGGGTGGCATGTAGTTCTACATACTCAAAGAGGCTTGAACACTAATGTCGATAAAAAGGAAATTCCCACTGTGTATCAAAGCATCTTGAAAGACAACCCCAACCTGAAGAGCTTACTGGAATTTTAATTGACTATGCTACAATATTTTTTGATGCATTTCTAATGCTATTTTAGTCATCCTCTTTGGTTGAGACCAAATATTTTGTCTTTGTTTCTTATTTTGACTTTTGAGTTGGGAAAGGGAAGCTTTGTAGCTATGTATTCAGATTGGCTTTTCCAATGCTTTATAAAAATCTTTTTCTGGTGATATGTTGTGGAAGGAAATTATCTATAAATGTGGTGTATATAGTTGATTCTTATTTCTTTTTGTTTGATAATGGTTAATATCTATAACTGTCTTCATTGATAGAGATGGATAGTACTCGCGGCAATCTCTCCACCATTGATGTCACCAGATCTACAAATGATGACATTGAAGTTAAACAGACCATACAGTTCAACCTCCACGGTTTAGCAGTTGGACCTGGTGCTAGAAATTTCAATAAAAACATTGGAAAGCTTGTTGAAACCCTTGTGCCCATAAAATTCAAGGGTTGGCACCATGTTACTGACAACTACAAAGAGGATGTGTGGAATGGCCTCAAGGTGAGATTTTACATCATTGATTTTCATAATGTCTTATTTTATTTTCAACTTATATCTCAATGGCTTATTTGCAGCATGAATACAACATTCCAAATTATGTGAAAAAGAGTGTGCATTTGAAAATGCCTGAATATTATAGAAGGTTCAAAGCACATCTTAGGAAGAATTATTTGGATAAGTATCCTACCATTGAGGAACAAGAGAAGCATGTTCCAAATGGTGTAAGAGAGGAGGATTGGAAGGAGTTTGTTCGCTATGAGAGCACCCCTGAAGCGAAGGCAATTAGAGACCAAAATGCAAAAAACAAAAAGGCTTCAAAGTATGTATGGGGGGGTGGCCAAAAGAGTGTTGCAGAAGTAGAGTACGAAATGGTAATTGAGTTTCTATCTACTAGTACAATATTATATACCATTTAACTTTATAGGCTGAGACTAATCTTTCAAGTATATAGGTTGAGAAGAACCCTGATGGAGAACCAGTCACACGCACTGACATATGGATTGCTTGTCACACGGGAAAGGATGGAAAACCTACGCATGGTTCTGAACAATATATGGTATGTGCCCAATGATGTCTTTTATACCCAATTCTTAATTTACTTTGTAGTTGTTTGAATATTATTTGTGTCCTGATTTATTTTATTTTTTCATTCTTTTGAAGGAACAAGTTAAAGCCAAAAAAGCTGCATTGCAAGAATCTTCAACTCAAGGTAACATTGACCTCACTATTGATGATGATCCTCTAAGCCAAGTGTTTGGCCAAGAAGCGAGGGGACGTACTCGTTGTGTTGGAACCACTGTCTCTAAAAGGAAGTATGATGCTGCACTTCCCGCTCGTTCATTGCTATTGGAAAAAACATTGGAAGCCAAAAAAAGGGAAGAAAAATATGAAAGATTGGAAGAAAATGTTAGATGGATACGAGAGAGACTTGAAAGTGGAACTTATGTAAGACTATCAACAAGTGAGGGAATACAAGGAGTTGTTCAAAGAACTGAAGATACACCGTCATCCGGTGCACAATCGACAAGGCAACCAGATAATCCATTACCTCCATCTCCATTACCACCATCTTCATTACCTCCATCTCCATTACCACCATCTCCATCACCATCATCATCTCAAGGTGTTGCGAGGTTTCCTTCTCCAAGCAATCCTGTTCTTTCAGTGTCAAGGAGATACAAAGTTTGTGATTGGGAAAGGGATGTCATTGCGATAACATTAGAGGTTGTAGATCCTATCCATCAATTCTCTTGCGCTTGTCATGGATCATTGAACCCTGCAACAGAGATCAGACTTTCCTTATGCTTCAAATACAAGACTGGGGTGAAACTTTACAAAAGTGATCCAAAAGGAGACAAGATGGGGGATTTGGACGTTGGTGATTTCTTCATATGGTGTAGAACTCATGTGGAACTTGATGATTGATAGTTACAAAAACCAAGAGTCTAATGGTGAATTTTCTGACTATATTTACTTTTTAATGTTTATTTATGTTTACTTTTTGATTATGATGTCTTTCTTTTAATGTTTATTGTTGTACGTGCTGTTTCTGGCCGCAGCGGGTTTCACGATGACACACGTAGCAATGCCGACTGAAGCAGCAGTATGAAAGTTCTCCCTGGAACTTCAAAGAACAGCAGTGCCAAGGGAGGGCCCCATTCCTTTTACATTCTCCCGCTTGACAAACATAACTCAGCTGTAAGACTACCTTCAAAGCTTTTATAATTCATAAAGTTACTTTGGTTTTGTTCATCTGTGTTATGTGATCCTTTCAGGAGGATAACTGACCTGCAAGGACCAAGTATGAGTTTCCCCAACTTACAAACTTTGACAAAAGTGACAGACTTGTGAGTTGATTTGTTGATATTTTTACTGTACGCCTGTATCAACTTATGACTTTATAAGTTTATATGACTAAGTTACATTTATTTGGACAGGCTTCTGAAAAACTGCTCAATTAATGGTCCCAGCCCTCAATTTATTGGAGAAAGCATTAAAACTATAAATAGACTGTAAGTTAATTTGGTCTGTAATTGTTTTATGATATTTGATCTACAATGGTCCTTATGTAAACAATTCCTTGCTAGTCTTTGCTTTGATGAATCTCATTTTCATTTTGCAGAGACTTGAGTTTCCACAATTTGTCTGGTATTTGAAGTGCTTTTGGGTTGTGATAGAATGGTTTTTGGATGAACATGTAACTGATGTGCATGTCATGTATACAGAATCAAACTGTCTCTGAATTGAAAGACTTTGTAAGGAAGCTCAATTCATTACCAGAAATCAGTGTAAGTCTGTCCTCTGATGTATCCGTTAATTTGGTTCAAGTAGCCTCATGAATCGTATGCTGCACCTTCTGCTTAATTTGTCACAGAGGCACATAAATCTTGCTCAGCACTTATCTACATTTACATCAAAGCCTTCATTCCTTGGACAACTTGACATGGAGCACCTGGTTGTAGAGGGGGAGAGTTATGACATGTGAGTTGAATCATACTTCTAGCTGCACTTTTGGTAACATAGTATTATGTAAGATGGAGTTGCAACCTGGGTTCATGAATTTGCAACCTGGGCTCCTAGGTAGCGTGAGTTTTTTTTTTTTTTTTTTTTAATCTCCTATTATGCTGTCAGTATATGTTATATTCAGCATACTTGTGGATGCAGCATTGGTGCAGTTCTGTATGACATGATTTCATTGAGATGAGGTCTCTAGAGTATTTTTACTCTTCTATTTCTCAAATTTGGCTATTCTGTATATTCAATTTCTCATCAAAGACTGGTGTGGCACACTTCATGGTGAAGAAAAGGTAAGTCTGTTTTGTTAATTTTTGTACTGTGATTGTGCTGCTTTAAGTAATTATCCCACTTATCAATTTGATGGAATTCTGTCAGGTACCTGGTTTCCAGAAATTTGTACTTGAGACATTTGCGATAAACTGTTGTTTGTACAGCGTTCTTGTCAGATCTTTCGAATTCCATGATGCAAACACAGTATGATTTCTGACTATCTTGCGATCAACTTTTTTTTTAATTATGCATTGTTAATATAACATTAAACCATTCTAACACTGGACAAAGTGCTGCATTTGAAGTATGCCATGTGGAATTCTGAAGCATAGACAAATAAATGAAAACAACTAAGAGACGACTTGACTTTGACATATATATGGTACATATTGTTTTTGAATAGAGTCAGAAATCTTAATAAGAAGTGAGACAATCTATGACAATCCCAATCAATATCAACTAGTCTTGTAAAATAGGGAAGCAAGCCTTGTGGAATTCTCAAACGGAGAAAAATAAACGAAGACGAGCTGAGAGAGATGCCTCGACTTTGACATGTATGGTATAAAAAAGAAATGAAAATAATAGAGAAAATGTAGTCAAATTTATGAGAATAATCAATCCCACTTATTTTCTTCTTTCATGAGCAAAGCAATAGCACAGCAGCTCCTCTTCTTCTTCTTCGATTCCTTTCCATCAAGTCAAGTGTTGTTTTTCCACTTCCTCTTCTTCAATTTAGGTTACAGATTTTCCTTTCTTGAATTTAATTTCCAGTTTTCTAGTCGGAAACACAATGATTAAAATATTGGTGTTCGGGGCTCTTCTGCTTCTCTACCTGTCTTACACTTCAAAGCTACATGTCCATTAATGATCAAAAACATGTATAGTACACAATCGTAAAATGTCTAGTGCAATTCTATCCAAAATGTCCATTAATGTACCTTAATGACTTCATCTAAATTGTCTGCATGGCTGTCAATGGTTGTTGTACCCCAACTCAAACAAAAGGACTGACACTTGGTCATCTTTTAAGTACACAATCATGAACCTATCTACAGAATGCAGGGAAGGGGGAGAGACATTCTCTCTGCCATGCCATGCCATGCCATGCCATGCCATGCCATGCTATGCCATCATTTCATATTCTCATGTAGTTTGTGGGTGTTTCAGTTTCAGAGATTCAATTTCATTATCTCTCCCTCTCATGCTACAGATAATGTGCATCCAAGAAGGACACAATGGAGGAGGAGTCTTAGTCACGATGACACACGTGGCAATGCCAACTGAAGCAGCAGTATGAAAGTTCTCCCTAGAACTTCAAAGAACAGCAGTGCCAAGGGAGTATAACCTACACCCAGACGTATTAAGCACCTTGTAAGTCTCATATATTCATGTTTATTTTGTTTATCGACATCCGTTTATATTGTGAATTCTTTATGTATCTATATTGACTTGCAGAGTGATATTTGAAATGTTTTTTTTCCTTTTGTTCTCTTCAATTACATGTGGTGGCCATCTAACCCATGTGTAATCTGCAAATGACACAACGACATCAACAGCCGCAGCATTTCATGCAATCTTTGCCACCAATGCAACGGGCCCAGTGCAACATCAATTGCAGCAGCAGCAACAACAGCAACAGCTGAGACAGCAAGTGCAGCAACAGGGAATTCAACCGGCATCTGCTGTAAACAATCCTATCAAATCATGGCTTGCATTTGCTGCACAGAAGGTTGATGAAGTGAACGCCTTGGCGAAGGCATTGTCTGGCAGTAAAAGGAACTTTTCTACTTAACAAAAAGGTATGTCTGATTGACGGTCATTTCAAGAGGGGGTGTTTTCTCTTCATGTGTTTTCACTTTATTTTAAGTTGACATTTCAATAAAGCACATAGGGTGTCTTCAGCCCATTGGTTGCCTCGGCCTTGGCCATGGTATGGTGCTTCAGCACTACAAGGTTGATGGTATGGTTTGTGTCTGTTATTCAGTTTATCGTGCAATTTTTAGAGTGTTCTGTAAGAACATGAGCTATCTATGAACGAAATGTTGCATTGTAGAATTGCTTATACAAAACCTGTTTCAATTCCCTGAATTATTATTATCATTTTCAAATATCTTCTCTTTGCATATAGATCCAATCATAATCACTTGTGGATAACCCATTGTGTTTATTGCTCAACAGGTTTTCTTCAGCTGAAGGACCCTCTTCAGTCCATTTCATCCAGGAAATCTTCTACTCCAACACTCACATCAATTTTATCACAAAGTTTTTGATTATCTAAACGACGAAAGCCTGAAGAGGACTCAACAGAGAAATTCGCCAGAGAGCTGCAGAGTGACCTAGAAGTGGTATATGTCAGGTAGGTATGCCTTTCCTAGGAATTTCTCCACTGGGAATATGGAAAAGCTCGAGAACTTTTGGAGTCGGACCCTTATGAAACCAGGCAATACAACCAAGTTGCTAGAGAGTTGCAACAATTTCAGGTTCTCATGCAAAGATTCCTAGAGAATGAACCCTTTCAAGGACCGCGGGTGCAGAACTACATCAAGAGTCGATGCATTCTACGGAACCTTCTTCAAGTTTCCAGTCATAAAAGGTAAATACACCTCTATTGGTTTGTGTATCATAAAAAACCAACCGAATTTTACATTTATAGCCGAAGAAGGGGGAAAAAGAAAAGAAATTTGGGTGCTAATAATTTTATGAGGTATCCTAGTCTGGATTCAAAGTATGGAGGGTCTAATCCTTTTCACGTCTGTTGAATTCAAGCTCCATCTGGATTCAAATTTGGGTGCTAATAATTTTGTTTTCTCTTAGCATGCTGCCTTTGACTTCCTGATTCTAATAATCATGTCTCACAGTCCTTAGTCCTAATTGTTATGATGCAATTGGTGCAGGGAGTCCTTTCCTGTGTCATACAAAAACTGGAAAGCTATTGAAGACCATTACAACAATTTCTCGAGAAGCGCTCAGCTACCACCTGCTCCCACCAGTGGCAACCAACTAGACCCTGATCCCTTAATGCCAAAACAGGCCTTTGGTCAATATGTTGCTCGAGAAGCTGAGTTGAATGCAGAGTATTGGGTAAGTTTAGTTCTCTTTCTTGCCTTCTCATTGGCAGGATTTTTAAGATAAGCATGCTCCTTTTAATGCCAATGCCTCTATCAGGGTGGCACAATGAAATGTAAGGCAATACCTCTTCTCACACTCCCCTTCAGAACACACCATAATAAGTCATTATATTTTGTGGTGAAGGCATTTGTTGACTTATTTCTCTATCTATTTATGTTTTTTTTTTCATTTTTTATTGCAAGTGGCAGCATGGTTGAGGGCAGAAGCTCATTACGAATCCTTGACTTATATGAGGTTAGTTTTCACTATTTTCACAAATTTCTCGTTGAATGTTTGAGCTCAGTAACCATCATATTTCTTTTCTTCTTCTTTTTTACTTCCATTTTTACGATATGGTTCCTTGATATAACAATTTTGCACTGTGCAGGCATGTTGAACTTTTCAAAAAGAGTTATGCTGATGAGGTAAAGTTTCCATTCCATTGCACAATACAATATTTCAAGCACAAGTATATTTTCTTCCATGGGTATTTATTTGAATGCCTTCTCTATTTCAAAGTGCATGTCTTGTAATTGAACACGAGGACTCTATGATTTGTGATTTACTAGAGGTATTGAAATAACCTTTGTTTTGGTAAAATCAAAAGGAGTGGGCCAATGAGCGTACTATAACAAACATCCTCAAGTACTTTTTCATTTGTTGGCATCTTGAAGCACTGTTCACAAGGATTTTTTTAGGCAAAGCAATGAAAGCTTTATCAACAAAGGATTAGTGAAAGTGATCTTCATTAAGCTTGCACATTCTCTTTTATGGTTTTAGCAACATGATCAATCAGTATGTACTATTTTTTTTCCATAGAAGTCTTAATTCACATTTGAAGCAAGGGTGTTCGATTGGATCCTCCCTAGATCTATCTATTGTGGGAATGATCAGGTTGTGGAAGTGTGTGCCTTTTTTACAATAGATTTCCAAGATTGGAAGTATTTTGGTCCATAAAAGCTCTTTAAGGACCATATTGTCTCTCTTTGTGTGTTGCCTTATTCTTCATAACTTTTTCCCCACTAGGTTGCATGTTATAGAAGTACAAAGGTCAGTGTGGTCGTAATTTATGTCTTGAATCACCTTTGAGATTGTGGCGTTTAGCCGATATTGATTCTATTAAGTTGTTGCATGTCTATAGAGTAGGAGCACAACCTTGCATGTTGCATCAATTCTCAAATAAATGGAATGAGATTTTAATTGCTGTGATTTTTCACCACTAATGTAAAGGTAGCTGAAACAAATAGAGATATAAGAAGATAGGATATCCTGCAAGTAAATGACTATCGTGTTTAACATAACAAGGACAAAACTTATTGCCCTATTGGTAGTGGAGAAGTGAGGAAAAGAGATCTAGTATCAAGGATCAAGCAAAAATTGGTTATCAGTTTCAAGTATTGTTAAAAGAGAGGCAGGCTAGGGAAAGTTTAGAATGAAAAGATCTGGAAAGGGAGTGATTCTTCAAGGACTTTTTGATGTGTTTACTTGTGTTTGGATTGGGTCTTCTTAATACCTAGTTTTGAAGAGGCGGGTCGGACTAGATTGTATATGATATTGAACCCCTCTTTGATGACTACAGGTTAGAGTATAGGTTACACACCATACAAGTATAGAGGTCAGAATGTGGCAGTGCTATAGAGGTGCCAAGTTGCCATTTAAAATTGGTACATTTAGCCGGTAGTGAGTCTGTTAAGTTTGTGTTTCCTTGGAGGAGGACTGTAGGGGGGCACAATCCTACCAACTTTCATGGTCTTAAACAAATTCTTTTGCGATCAACTACCATCTTCACCACCAATGTAAAGATAACAGAAAATATTAGTATTATAGATAGGACTGGATCTAAGTAAATCACTTTTATGTTTAACATAAAAGGGAAAGTTATGGGTGCCTTTCACACACACAAAAAGAGAAAAGGTCTTCACTTTCTTGTAGATGTGGATATGTTGGTTATTAGAGATCATCAGTTAGTTACTAGAGATCGTCAGATTTAATAATTACCAAGTGGCATATGCCCGCATCTTTGGTTGTTTCACCCTCATAGTTTTAAATCACACAAAAAGATGAACATAGCAACAACAAACTTGCACCTACAGATTTCTCATATGGTCAATACAATTGTGCTAGTCCAAAGTTTCCAGAAGCCCTCTTGTTTTACCCCTTATATTTTTGAAATGCTGTTCAATTGCATAGTTGATTTCTTCATGTGCCTTTTGTTCCTGATGTTACTATATTTCTTGTTTATCTTCTGCAGGAACACAAAGATTTAGTACGTCAGTGTAGCGGTCGTGATGGGAACTCATTGAAATGTTTTTGCTTTGTCACAGTATGTCTCACGTTCACAAATTATAGCCTAGTAGATGCTTCTCATGCTGTCACGTTATTTTTGTTGCCAATAGTTAGAAGTCATCCTTATATAAAAATGGAAAAGTACTGAATCAAGGACTACTTGTATCTTGATATTTAAAAAAAATTTGTATGTCATTTAGGTGATCTTAATCTTTTTAAGGGATAGATTTAGTAAGTGATTAGGAATGTTAGAATTAGCAAAGGTTTTTTTAATTCTTTATGAAGGAAGAAATCAGTAATTGATGTGTGTGTGTATTTCCTAACATTACTGCAGTATCCTTTCACTGCTTTAATATCCTCTCTGTTCTTTTACTTATCTTTCTTCTCCAACTTAAAACTAAAATAGAACAGAATCAGTATATCTCTTACCCTTTTTGTTAATCAGATATCATCAGAGAAAATACAAATAAACTGAAGTGTCTTCTTCTCGAGAGTTCAAAACCTTAGGGATCTACTCCAATACACAAGTTACTTTGTTGGAGCATAATAGGATTTGCGGTGGGGTCATTAAAAGGATCGTTGTATCAACCATCACCGGTGCCATATACAAGCAACTACCAGGTGCTGCATTCTCATCATTTTCAGTATATTGAACAAGCAACTACCGAAAGAAATGGGGCCTGTTCCTAAGGGCATCAATGTATTTTCTTACATTATATAACTAGGTGGATTTGTATTGTTGGAAAAAACATAGAGAAATTCTTTTGTTTTAGATGCGAGCGAAACATGATATGACAAGGTTCCATTTGTTCAGTTTAATCCTGTTATTGTACATTAATGCTATTTGTTTACATGTTTTTGTTTGGCGTCAAAACTTGACAAGTTCCTTTTTACGGTTGATTTTGTATTTATTTAGCATATAGTTTGTGGAATCTTATTCGTGCCGGAGGCATGACACATACCATAGTATAGACTGATTTTGCAGGTGCGACGGCTGTGATTTTGCTGCAGCAGCAAAAAAAAAAAAAAAAAATTTTATATTATATTAATTTGCAACGGTTTGAAACCGTTGCAACAAACCAAATTTCTTTTTTTTATTATTTTGTTTTACCTGCCAACGGCTAAAAACCGTTGCTACCTTGTTAGCTACAATTAATTTTTCACTGTTTAGCAACGGTTTTAAACCGTGGCCAGGGTTAGCCACGACTTAAAACCGTTGCTAACTTGTTAGCTACAGTTGATTTCTCACTGTTTAGCCACGGCTTTAAACCGTGGCCAGGGTTAGACACGGCTTAAAACTGTTGCTAACTTGTTAGCTACAGTTGATTTCTCACTATTTAGCCACGGTTTAAAATCGTGGCAAGAGTTAGCCACGGCTTATACCCGTTGCTACAGTGGTAGACACGGTTTAGAACCGTTGCGAATATTTACACTTTATCACGGCTTATAACCATGGCTATTAGTGCCACGGCAAAAAACCGTTGTTATACTTCTTGCAACGGTTTAAAACCGTGGCTAAATGCTGAAAATACCACCCCTACTCAAACATAAAACCGTTGCTACAATGTTTAGCAACGGTTTATAGCCGTTGCAATAAATTTCGCGACGCCTCTGTAGCCAACGGCTCTTAGCCGTGGCAATGGGTTACGCCCACGGTACAAAACCGTTGCTAATGGGGGTTTTTGGTGTAGTAGTCGTATAAATGAGGCTTTAAGTCACTTCTTAAAGATGCAAAGGGAGAATGTAAAGCTAGATTCTTTCACAATGGTGAGTGCCATTTATGCACTTGAGGAGTTATCGGTTTTACGTCAAGCAAAGTGGATACATGGGGTCACTATTAGCTCTTGCTTTGTAATGTTTTTGTGATGACGGCTATGGGACATGTATGCAAAGTGTGGGGGTGTCCACATTGCTCGAAAACTCTTCGACATGATGGATGTGCGACATGTGATGACATGGAATGCGATGATAGATGGATATGGGACTCATGGAGATAGAAGAATTAGTGACGGTGCTTTTGGCGATAGGAAGGAAAACAAGGCGATTTCTAGAAGACGATGGTGAGTCTTCTTTCATTCTCTATATGAGTTCTCTTTTACCCCTTTCAATTTGTTTTATGTGATGGTTATGTGTTGTGTGTTTAATCTACTTTGATTAAACCCCCATTTTTTTCTTCCTGATTTTGCCCTTAATTTGGTAGATTAAATTGATGGGGTTTGATTACTTTGATTAATTGATTTGAATGAATGAATGGATACCCATTGTAGTTCACATTGATTTTAGGCAATTGTCAAGGCATTCGGGGTTTTCCAAGTCATCATCATCATTAGAAAAGCATGTGATTGAGTAGGGTTTGTGTAAGAGAGACTAAGGAACCCCCGAGTGTTATCATGAAGAAAATTTGGACAAATTGTATCTCCTAGGTTAGATCAGATGTTACCACATTTAGGTAGTAGGTGTATGTGCGTTTTGGATTTGTCAAATCCCATCGGGTTGAAATTGAAATTCATCATGTGTCCATATGGTTTATTAAAGTTGGTTGTCAAAGTGTTGTGCCACTATCAGAAATATTTTCTCATTGACTGTAAAAGGTCATTAGATACATTGCCCATTTGTTTGATGAAATTCCTTAATGAAATAGAAGATGGATTAGGGGTAGTTTTACAAGAATGAAATGAGTCATTTTTGCTTAGTTCCTAATGTATCTCATTGTCATATGCTCTTTTGATCATGACCTAGAAGATATTATCTTTGGAGTATTTCTTTGGACCTATTTACATAGCTGGCGAGATTGATCCCAATTGCATAACATAAAATAGAAGAAAATTTTCTAGTAATAGATATTGGTTGGAATTTAACTGAGCACTTGTTTTAGTTTGAGTATTTGTATTGTTATGCGAATTGGTGTGCATATTGTTTTTCATATGATGCAAAGAGATGAGATATGTGAATTTGCAATGTGTCGAATATTTCTTGTTCCCCAAAAGAATGGTGGATACTGTGGTTGATTTACTTATGGTTGACAAAGTGTCACCATAAAAGAGTTTTGAGTTGATATTTTTTTTTATGCTCTTTTCCACAACTCAAAAAAATGTGAAAAGAAAAGAAATTTTTGTATACAGACTTGCTTGTATACGTGTGATATTATTATGGGTATGCAGACTTGCTTGCATATTGGTGCACCGTTCCATGTGAGTTCGGTTGTAGGTGTAGATTTAGGAGATGCTTGCCATGGATCGAACTTCGGGTGAAATGACATGTTCCTCAATGTGGCACCCCACTTGGAACATGTACACTCCGAGTGGTTTTGAAGACAAGGGAGACACACTTGGGTGAGGTGTGTTCGGCACAGGAGGAGAGTGCGATTGTGGAAAAATAGCGAGATTTCTTTTTGTGTATGTGCATGATTACCTTAAAGGAAGAAACTAAATGCTCATTCAACCATTGAATGAGAACTACATGTCTTCCTAAAGGTAGAAAAAAAAGTGTTTTGTTAATACTTCAATAATAGTCTAATATGATTATGAATTGTATAGTTGTTTCATTTATGAGGATTTATAACTCACAAATTTTATTTATTAGTAATAAATAATGCATATTTATTTACTGGGATGATAACACCATTGCCTCATTGAGGAACTACCTGATGGTGTGGTTATTTATTGTTTGGTTTATTTTAATGTTGTCATGTGCGGATTTATTGATTTTGGGATGAAGATTTCTCACGCCAGCCTTATTGATGACCCAAGTGAGCTTTTGCTTCTTGGGTACATTCCTTTTGGAATGTAGCCGATTAGCCTTTCAGGTTTAGAAATTTTGAGCTGCATTACTGGAGTTTCACTAGTGAGCTAGCCATGCCAGTCTTCTCAAGTTAGAGTTTTATTTGTTTTAGTAATCTAAATCATGTTTAGTTGTTGCTGCTATTTGTTTCTGTTGTTATTGAATTTTCACGTCCCGAGTTTTGGGGGAAACAGATAATATTACATAGATTTTGAGAATTTCGTTTTCTTCAAAAATCGAGGCATGATAGCCATACTCGTTACAAAGGGTTACAGCCAAAAACCTAGTACATATTATGATAAAAGTTTGCTCTTGTGGCTCATGTTGATATGGCCAATTACTAATTTTTTTGACGCACAAAACAATTGAAAGATTTTGTAAATGGATATGTCTAAGTAGTTTTCTCGAATAGATATCTCAAAGTAGATGTTAATGTAGAACAACTTCCTTGATTTGTTAAAGTTCATGAAAACAAAGTGTTGGACTTGAATAAAGATCTTTATGGATTAAAGCAGGCACCATGGCGACACGGAACAATTATAAGATCTTGCAGATGTATATGTCAAAGCAATTTTCTTGAATATTTATCTTAAAGAAGAGGTTAACGTAGAACAACCTCTAGGATTAGTCAAAGTTGGATACCAAAACAATGTGTTGTAATTAAACAAAGATCTTTACGGGTTGAAACAGGCTCCAGGGGAATCGAACAACAAAATCAAAAAATAAATTGACATAAATGGGTTTATCTAATTCCCTTACGAACACACAATATATGTGAAGAAGAACGCATGTGGCGATGTTTTATTATTTGTTTTTTTGTTGATGATTTGAGTTGACAAGAATCAATCCAAGCTTATTTAAGGAGTACAAAGAAATGAAATCATGATTCGAGAATATGAAATGGCAGATATAAGACTTATGTCTTATTTTTCTGGGCATCGAAGTGAATTTCCGTCATTCAATAAGGATATGCTAAGAAAGTCTTTAAGAGGCTTAAAATGGAGAATTACAATCCAGTTTCAACACATGGAATGTAACCTCAAGTTATCCAATTTGCTAAAGGATATAAACAATTAACCCAACAACTTTCAAAAGCATGGTTGGAAGTTTGCGCTATTTAACTTGTACCTGATCAAATTTATTTTATGGAAATGGATTGATCATTCGATACCTAGAGGAAATGAAGTTTGCACATATATAAGCACCAAAAATAATCCTTTGCTATCTCGAAGGAACAACTAAATCATGGGCTATTTTATTCATCAAGTGGTGACTTTAAACTTGAAGGGCTTTCATATAGATGTAGATGATTGGAGTACATATAGATGTAGATGATAGAAAACATACTCTTGGTTTTCTCTTCTACATCTAAGAAACAACCTTCACTTGGTTTTCTAAAAAGCATCCTATTGTCACTCTATCTATGCGTGAAGCTAAGTTTGTTGGTTCTCCGCCTATTGCATGTCAAGTACTTTTGTTAAAGAAATTCTCACAAAAGTTCAACTGCAACAAGAAGAACCAAAAAAATCTATGTTAACAATAAATTTGCATTGCTCTTGCAACTAATTTTATATTGCATGTAAAAAGCAAGCACATTAATACTTTTTTCATTTTATCCGTGGACATGTAAAAAGAAAGGGTTGAACTTATTTCAGTCAAACTCAATACCAAGTTGATTGCATTTTTACAAAATCCCTCAAACAAACTTGTTCATCAGATTGAGAATTATGCTTAGAATGATTGGTGGAGATAAATTTAGTTTAATTGGGGGTGTTATAAAGTAAATAAATTCAAGATAAAAGTTTTAAATTAAGGGGGTTTTGGAAATGTTATTTCAATGCCATGGCCTAAAATTAAATGTCTAATTTGTCTAGGTTAATAGTGAATGGTCATAATGGTTGTGATGTTGAATGAATGGTTGTTATTAGAGATTGAACCTTGACAAACTCTTGACTCCACTGCAATGGACTGGGGTGTGGATGAAGGGTGGAACCAAGGGGTGGGGGGTTGCCATGGCTCCTCCTGGATTTTGAAAATCCAGAATACGTTGTGTATATCATATGTTGGATGTCATTGAAACTAAACCCTACCCCCTTCATTTTTAGTAGTAAAGTCAAAATCATGACCTGATGAATGATGTACATTCATAATGTATATTGATTACTCAAAAAAAAAAAAAAAAAAAAGCAGTTAGATGTAATGACCAAATTGCATCCCCAGCTTTCAAGAAGACTTTGCCTGCAAACCATCCATTGTATTGCGAGATAGCCGTGAAACTAGGCAAAACAAAACCTTCACCATGGCAGAACGCTATACACTATGGGTGATAAAAAAATAGTACTAAGGCACCGGATGCATTCAAAAAAGATATCCAACCTGTACAAAAAAATGTAGATGAAAATGATAGTAAAAAGAACAAGGATTACAAGTGTAGAGTATGCTCCCCAACAAGGAACTCCTTATTTGGTAGAACATACCCAGAGTTCTCTATTTCAATCAATCAAATTTTCCACGAAATAAAGAACCAACCTTGGCTGAAAAGACCACCACCAATAAAGGAAGATCCTGCAAAAAAAAAGATCCGAACAAATATTTACATATACCTCAGTAGACGATATGTCATTTTGCTTCTCAGCAGAAAGTGCACTATCTTCAGTTGAAATAGTGAAATACAAAAATTTACTCTACATGTCCTTCGGTAGAAGACATTCATAAATAAAAACATTTATATAGACCTTAGTAGATGATGGCATTCTCCGTGAGTGGGTAATTTAGTTAATCAATCACTGAGCATTGAAGCATCTTAGTTAGGATTACTTAAATCCATTTATGTTTAATCAAGTGGTCATCATACCACACAAGCAAAATGCCTCAGTAGAGGATCACACCTAAGTAGAAAATGACACTCTCCATGAGTAGGTAATTTAATTAATCAATCACTAAGCATAGATGCATCTTACTTGGGACTACTTAAATTTGTTTATGTTTAGTCAAGTGGTCAGCAGATCACTAAAAAAACCTCATTGAGCATAGAAGCATCTTACTCAGGACTACTTAAATTCATTTAAGTTTTGTCAAGTGGTCAGCAGGTCATACAATATTTCAAAGATACAAATATTTAATCCATGATTAATTTCTAAATCGTCAAGTTATGATTAAGTTCCGACTTAGCATATTGGAAAATCATGAAGTAGGCCAATCAAGCTTTTGCACCCTCAATGAAGATATTTCTAAGTCATCAGAATAAGAGCGAAGTTGAATGAAATGCAACATTACTTCAATATAAGTTTATAAAAAGGTCAACAAACCACCAACATACATGAAGTTTGGGGATTGTAAAAGAAAAGAAGACCACTACTAGACATGAAGTCACCATCAACTCCAAAAGAAATTCAAAGTCTCACTAGTAGAGCAGCAACATTGAATCGACTCTTTAGTAGATCAACAAAAAAAATCTAAGAAATGACATATACATCTACTTGGCAGTTCAAATGTAGCTGTTGGCTCAACTCTCATCAGAAAAGAGTTAGGGGCACAACTTCCTCCTCATCGGAGAAGAACTGAGGAAATGTACCATACTTGTCAAAAACTAAGGAAATGGGCGATAGAGTTGAGCCAATACGAGTTGATCCTACCGGTTGAGGATACCTAAAGGCTCAAGCCTTAGCAGAATTCATTCGATCCACAACCGGGGAATTAAATTCAGCCAACAAATCACTATCACGTCCTTCAACAAATGAAGACTCCTCAACTTGTTATGGAACATTAACATGTTAGTCCAAAAATATGTGGCATTTATGTGTGGATGAGTTGTCAAATCACAAGGGTGACAGAACAAAATTTGTTTTATTCATACCTGATGGAACCATGGCAGAGCAAGTCATCACACTTAGTACTAAAGCCTTCAATAATAAAGTAGAATATGAGGCCTTGCTTGTTGGGGTTTGCACTTAGCAGAGGAATTGTTACTTAAAATTAGTCATTTATTCTAATTCTTAGCTTATAACGAGACAGACATTTGGTGAATACATGGCAAAACACCTAAGGATGATCCTTTACTTAGACAAAGTCTAAGAGCCTCAGAAAGTATTGTGTGACTTATCCAGTAAATCACCTCATTTTCAGCAAAGGACTCTATAGGCAGATCATTTTGTCTTCAACAGACTACATTTCAACAGTAGAAGAAACTTCAGGACTCGTAGATGGATCCCTCATGACCAATGAGGCCAATCCAAACATTTTTTTTAAGAGATATCTCCTCCCCAACAGAGGAGTTGACCTCAACCCTAGTTGATTTTTTGGAATTTCATTTTGTCTTTAAAAAAACTCTCGAAAGAAGCCTCAACAATAGATATGGATAAGTCAGCAAGATCAAGGGCATTTTATTTCTATTTTGTTGGGACTCCACAGTGAAAATACATATCTTCTACTTTTAAGGGAGAAGAAAAAGAAAAATGGTCAGCTCGAAAGGAAAGGAGATGAAGGAAATTTGTGAGATCCAAAAATAATCTTTAGCCCAGTAGGATAAGAAATCCCAAAATTTTGGGTCGCTCCCAAGAGGCCCAAAAATTATCCACGAAAGATATATAACTCAAATCAGATACAAGTACACACTACACCAAAAACCCCCTTTAGCAACGGTTCTGTACCGTGGGCGTAACCCATTGCCACGGCTAAGAGCCGTTGGCTACAGAGGCGTCGCGAAATTTGTTGCAACGGCTATAAACCGTTGCTAAAATTGTAGCAACGGTTGTATATTCAGGACGGTTGATGCTTTAGCCACGGCTTAAAACCGTGGCTAACAGTTTAGCAACGGTTTTAAACCGTGGCAAGTTTAGCAACGTCTTAAAACCGTGGCTAGACTTGTCACGGCTTAAAACCGTTGCTAAACTGTTAGCCACGGTTTTAAGCCGTGGCTAGTAATTTTTTTTTTTTTTTTTTTTTTTTTTTTTTTTTGCTATCAAATTCTGCTACTGCAAAGTGAATACACTCTGATAACTAAAAGATACTATATTGGGAAGGATTAATTAAAGAAAATTTTGTACACAATTGTTCACAGCTAATTATGTTTGGAAATGAGATTCATCCAATAAACAGAAAAGAATTAATCAGTGAATGATGATCTTAATTGACTATGAAAAAACATGAAGGGTATTTCACTTGTTTCTCTGACTACCCACACATAACTCATGTTCCACACAGCTAAACCAATTAACCATGTTACAACAACAAAAAAAAAAAACTAAAACCAATGCATCAAACCTAGATGGACACTGAAGTGAGGGAGTGAGCTTTCTTCTTCCTCCTCAATGAAGTGGACACTTCCTTAGATGATGCTCTCTGACTTCCAGTATCTGGGTTTATCTCAATTATCATCATCTCGGGTTTAGACTTATTTTCAGTTGTTGTCCCTTCAGATGTATCTGGACTTATCTCAGTGATCATTTCAGGTCTAGGCTTCAGAGTAACCAGTTTCTTATAAGCTGCTTTCCCAGCATCTCCATCTTTTCCAGCCCCATCGATCACTGCCCGCGACTTGTTTATGCACATCACAATGATTTGTAAGATTATGGAGGTGGACTGGTGATGCAATAAGCAATGTTAGGCAGCTGATCCTTGGCTGGATGCGGCTGCAACTCATCCTGTTTGGGTGCTGGAGCTGCTCCTGCCATATAAATGAAACCATCATTTATCTAAATGTGATGTGATTAGGCATTCTCATGTGCAGTTTGGTAACTGCAAATGAATATAAAGCATATGGTTGGTGGTTCTGAACATTTCATATCAGAGTTTCATAAACAAATGTCTCTAACATACCAGAACTTTCAGCACTTTGGAATCCCTGCCTCTAAGTGAATCAAGATATTGGAACTTTTGCTCCTTTTGGTTGATAATTGCTAAGCACCAATGAATCTCCTTGTGAATGGGAACAAAAATCTGCAATAAATTCATTAAGATATGATGCAATAATCCAGGGCTTATAAGATAGAACAGAACTTGAAAAGAAAAGTTCAGAAAGGGTATAGATGCTTTACCTTGTCACACTCGATAAGGCCGTACCCTAACTTCCTTGGTGTAGTCCATCTATTGCAGCAGGAGTAGAGTGGCTTGGAAGTGCTCCCCTATGTGCAATGTTGCTACATATGCACTACTAACTTGTCATATTGTGCTTATAAAGATAAATTATATATGAAAAAGTTCATAATCTAAACATGGAGTGCCGATGAGTGTCAAAGTGTTGAAGTCTGCCATGCATGTCTGACAATATTGAAAAAATGACATTGGAATGTGGCATGCACCTTGAGCTAATTTGTTTAGTGTGGAACACCATTGCCTGGATGACTTCCTGTATGCGGCAAGTATTTGATCCATCTATACAATTACGCGAAAGTGAGACAATGGAAATTTAAGAGAATACAATAAACAAAATGCAAACTTTGTTCCTTACCACATTACGTCACCAATTTGTGTGGCGATATTGTCCATCCGCTCCTGAGTAACACCATGCAAGCCAAATTCTAGGAAAACATCTTTCACTGCCGGTCCCTCCACAAACTCGAATGTTAGAGTATGCAGGACAGCATCCACAGCAAACAAAACTGGAGTAGAAACAACATTGGAATAGCAAAAAAATCTAATATGCAACAAAGCATGGTTGAAGCAGATGAGCATATCTAGAAAAGCATGTCAGAGTAAAGAAACTTACTTCAGCCAGGCGCTTAAGAGTAAGTTTTGAATCCAAAGATGGATGTCGATACTTCTTTGAGAAACGCTCCTCCAAAGATCGATGTCGATACTTCAGTCAGGCCTCAAAAATTTCTTCTAAAGACTTGGCCTCCAAGGCACCAAGTCAACTTGAAAAAAATATTGTTCAAGGACCCCAAAAGTCTACAAATCAGTAAATGGAGTCTTCACTCCATGGACCTGTATGAAAGTTCCAGAAAATTTTCCCTTTAACATAATTACTTTGAACATGTTGATATATCTGAACTTCAGATTTTCCCAATTTTCAGTCCCAAAATATGGATACCCCCTGCTTCAGATTTAACATAATCAAACTGAAAGTTATTAGCCCTTGGTGTTGCATTATCACATAACTTTTTAACAAATGTAAATGTTTAGTACAACCACCAATGTTTGGGATTCAAGTGGTTGCCTAGCTAGTAGATCGTAGCCTATTGTTAAAGAAACTGTCCAAAGAAAAGGTTTGATACTAACCGTGATCTTTGCAGTGAAGTTGTCATAACCAGAAGCAGCAGATGCAAAACTAACACCAGTCAATAGCTCTTCCTTCTTCAGCGTTGGGTCCAGGAAGGCTGGAATGCTCATTTTCAATCCCAACGATTCCGCTACACAAACAAATCAAAGAATAAAGAACACCCAAAGAGAAACCATTCAGTTTGAACGACATAAAGCGATATAGAGGAGCAAACCAGTGAAGTCTGTGGGGAGTCTATTATTCTGAACCAAATTAATTTTGAAAACTTGTGTAACTAAGAATATACAATTTATTACTAAGAATATACAATTCCTCAAGTACATTGTACAATTTACATATGAATATACAATTTATTATGTAACTAAGAATGCAGAATGCAAGGTACCAAGGCATTTCAGCCAGTCCTACTGTTGAGCAAATATTACAATCCTAAACATTAAAGAAATTTTGATTTCAAGGATGGAAAGTACCAAGCAACAACTAAATGAAATAAATAAATAAAGCTCACCTTGATCAACTCTTTGCTTGTTGATCTTTGACCCGATCTCTTCTATCATGATCATCAGCTCCATCCACCTCTCTGTCATGGTCCCGTTCCAGGTCATGGTCACAGTTGCGACTCCAATCATGATCACGTCTCCTAGTCACTTCTTGCTCATTATGACCCCGTTCATGTTTCCTAGTCCCTTCTTGCTCATTATGATCCCGATTGTGTTTCCTACTCCCATCTTGCTCCTTGTGATCCCTATCTTGGTTTTGATCTTGATCCCGATCAAGCAAATTACCTCTACTTTGATCATAACACTCTCTATCATGATCATGAACCTTGTCTCTATTCCTATCTCTATCTCTGTCTCTTTCAAAATCCATGCCTCTGTTACCTTCACGACGGGGATTCCCACGAGTGAAATTCGACCTCCCAGCTCTTCTTCTTAATTCATTCACTTTTAACACTCTCCCGCCAATAGTCTAATTATCCAAAAGAAACTTCACAACATCACATTTTTGAAACAAAAGCATAAAACCCAAAATCCAAAACCAGCTCCTACATCTATTGCAACTATATATAAACTTTCAAATTTACGAATTCATGAAAAGAAAAACATACCCTTCCATTCATATCATTGATAGCATCAATCGCAGACCTCGGGTTCATAAAAGTGGGTTCATCCTTTCAGACATGCTCCCCTAGGAATTTAGGATGCTTCCGCAGAGTAATAATATGCAGATGACTTAAAAAAATCAAAATCTTACAAACCTCAAATACCTGAAGAAAGCTTGATGAGTAGCATTATCGGATATGTAACACCACAAAATCTACAAATAAAACAAAGCTGAACCAAGGATATCAATTGACAGTTCATTGGCTGTAAATCTTATAATCACAAAATCCGCTGCGAAACATGAACCAGAAGATTTCAAAAATCATCAGACTGACAGAAAAAATCATCAAATGGAAACTGACAGGCTTGTGAAAAATTTCAACATCTGCTTGGGAGACAAACTGAACTCATGTTCTACTGGCAAGCACATTATAAACATCAAAGAGCCCCAGTTAGACAGCTTGGAGTTCAATAGCAAAAATGTTTTTAAGCGAAGTACCTGCACTAAACATCAACCCTCTTTATTGTTTCTGATAAGTCCACATCCAGCTAGAGAATTACAAAGACATGCATCGCCAAGAAAAAAAAAAGTCAGATAAGCAAATAAGCTAGACTAGCAACGCCAAGAAAAAAAAAAGTAACAATACTAAAATGAAAAACAAACAGGCTTGTGAAAAATTCAAACCATACCAAATGTCGACATTGACATGACCATGGGATCATCAAACTCCAACTATAATAAGCAAATAAATGAAAATTAGGGACAACTGGTTCCCCATTTTGTAATCAACTTTAAACAACTTTAAGTTTCCTAAAAAAAAAAGTGAAAACCTGTCCTTAAATGTGAAAATTGAATCGTTCATACCCTTAGAATCAACAGAAAATAGATTTAAACATGTCATACCCTTGGCCATTCTCCAAGACTTTCAGCGACAATTTTTGCAGCTTGCATTCCAAAGGCTGTATAATTATAAGATCTTTCGGAAGTAGTCACCTGACACAACCAATCACCAAATCAGCAGCCAAGTTATAACGTCCTGCCCACAAACAAAGCATTAAGAATATATGATCAAATCACACCTATCCTCAATCATGCTGTAATATACAGATTCAAAGTAGAGGGTTAAAATGCAGTCACTTGAATGTAGCAGCCTAATTCTCAATTCCATCAAATCACACCTATCCTCAATTAAGGCTTGATAGTATAGAGCATTAATATTTTATGAGAAGCATCATTCTCACTCAACATGTTTGTTTAATGAATTATGGATCACAGGTTTTGTTTTGAACTAGGTAGGACAATATCAATGTTGCAAAGAACGAATGGGAGACATAAGAGTCAACTCCTAGCATATATGAAGCTAAAAGACAAGTGCTGGCCTTAGATAGTAAAGCCCAAAGCAAAATTGTAAAATCAGCCTAGATACATACAACAACAACCAACCAAAAAAAAAAAAAAACAGACCACATGTAACACTTCAATGGGACTCTAAATGAGATAGTGAATAAATTAGAATCCTAAATGATTTAATGTAGCCATATCAGTTCAAAAATTATAATTCACTAAACGTTAGAAACTACTATTGATCATATGGTAAAAAGACTCCTCTAAAATCATTGAAACTGGTTAGAATGACTTACCCACAACAGCCCACTGTGGCAACTCACCAAAAGATGGGTGCAACAAAACTTTCCCAAGATCTGCACATACATATGTACCCATCAAACTCACACATACATACAAACAATGTAGTGATGCATGTATTATTGTATGGAAAAGAGAAATAACATATATATACCATGAATGAGGGCAGTGAGATGTCCTCACAACAGACAGATATATACCATGGTTAGCATGAAACATTGCAAATGGTGATTCCTGGAAGCAACAGAAATTTCACAAAATCATATTCCTTGGTTGATACTCCTGTTTGATCAGCTACTAAATCAGGCAAGTTCTCTGTGGCAAAACATTATCAGAACTGGATACACAAAAAAAGACAAAACAGAGGAGAAAGAAATTTTCATGTAAACAATGAAACTAAACTGGTCAAACTACATTCTGTACTCTATTACACACTGTTGAAGAATTTAGCTGCCCTTGTACATAAACACTGAAAGGGTGTTCATCTAGATTTTGAACAACATAATAGTTTCTTTATTGAGAATTCAGATAATTTTCAATACCTTTTGTAGATCAAACTATCCTTAGCGGCATGGAACCCTCCTAAAACCACTTAAATGAAATTAGTGGCAATTAGACAATATGCAAATGAAATCAGATGTACATATTAAATAAAATTTAAACTTAGAAAATGGTCATACAAGTCAGGCATTGTGGAGTTCAAAGCACTACTGATATATTCTATTCATATTCAATAAATATATGATGTGTGTAAATTCTTTTGTGGTGTAGTTGTTACTATATATTTTGTAGATAACCTAACTATATATATAACTGTTTTGGCATCACCAAGTCAAAAAAAATGCTTTATGTTCCATGTAATAAAAGGGCTTTTAGATATATATGAAAATATTGATTTGTTACCGAGAAATATATACTTACTACTTATCTCATTGTCTTCTTCTTCTTTTGGGGTTTTTTATCAGGTGGTCTCAAATAGCAACTCATCTTCCAGGAAGAACTGATAATGAGATCAAGAACTATTGGAACACACACTTAAGGAAAAAGTTACTGCAAAAGGGTATTGATCCAATAACCCACAGGCCTAGAACTGATCTCAACTTCCTTGCAAACTTACCGCAATTACTAGCCATGGCCAACTCAAGCAATTCGATGAACCCTTGGGACAATGCCCTCAGAATACAAGCTGATGCTGCTGCACAACTAGCAAAACTTCAACTACTACACAATATACTTCAAGTCATGGGTACTAGTTCAACTCCAAATGTGGAGTTGCTTAACCCTTTCATGGGATCAGCTCAAGTTCCAAACAATCTTCTCTTTAATGAATACTTGAGGTCAAATTCGAGTTCCCAATTCACAGAAGTTGCTAATGTTCAACTAGGCCATGGTCCTGAGCCTAATCAGGGTCCAAGTTCAAATGTGTCCAATCCAGGACCTGTGCAACCAAACCATGATTTTCAAGCCATTTCAGATACTCGTTTTGGTGATCTACCTAGTTCAAATGTGCCCATCAATGACATGGACAACTTCTTAAGCAGCCCATACATATTTTCGAATGCAAATAACAATTTTTATTTTTATTTTCCCTAAAATTATTGCTAATGATGTTCTTGTTTTCATGTTTTGCAGCCAAACATCTTGGCCAATCTCGCAATAACAACAAAATTTCAGCATTATACGACAAGCAAGGATTAAGGGGGAGTAACATGAATTAATGAAATATATTAACCAAAATAGTTTTATAAATATGGTGTTTATTTTTGTTATTCTCATGTTAATATCTTCCTTTTTGGATGAAAAGTCAGATTATTTGTTACTAGTAGGTGAGAATATTTCCTTTACAAACAAGCAATTGACTGTTTGTAAGGAGCTATTACCAAACTAAAACTAATAACACTAGTCATACCTTAGAACATGATATTGATGCCTAACAACGAAAATAATGCATAAACAATGGTCATAACAACGAATTAATGCCTCCAAGCTAGAATGAATACCTTTGAACAAGTTTCATGTAAAACTTCTATTATTGTCAAGTTATTTCTATTTTACAGTGTCCATTATATACAGTTTTTACTGGAAATTTTTTTTTTTTTGAATGTATTTTAAGTTTTGAATAGTCAAAATATCTGTAATTTGCTGCAATGCATTGAATGTGCTTGGCTGTATAAAACACTTTATTTCCAGGAAAACCCAGTTGATGCAATTCTGGTTTGAAGTGTATAGCCATTTTCATGCAAGACTTTCTCATCACTTTTCTGGTTTTGTTTCTTGTTTTTCCTTTTTGGTACTTGGCAATAGTGTTTGATGTCTCAAGAGACATAAATGGGTCTCTACTCTGCTACTTCTGTCTAATAAAAAGTAGTGTATGGGAAGAAGGGAATATGGCTTAAGTTATTAACAGAACAAGCTGAACTTGTGCCCATTGCAATTCAAAAACTAAAAACAATGAAAATACAAAACTTAAAGCAATCAACTTAAATCAACTAACCTTCACATATGGAATGACTTAAGTTATTCATATACCCGCATAATCATTTACATATTCTCCCTAGTGTGTGTTCGTCTATCAATCTAGCAACAACTGCACAAAATAAATGATCAGAGTCAAAGCAGCCCAACATACCTCATGACAAAGCAGCCCAATATTAGTAAGTGGGGTCTGTTGGTGATATAAATAATTTTTAGTAAATGGGATTCCTATAGAATGGATGAAAATGGGATTCCAAAATAAGAGGCAAAATGCATCATGAATAAGTTTAGGGTAATATGATTTGTCTAACAAACATACTTATCAAAAACATTTATTGTATCATATTTTGGAGAATGGCTGCATTCTTTTGTTTAACAAAACAAAGCAAGAAACAACAAACTTTAAATTCTAAAAGGAGATCATGAAGAATATGATTAAGTGTGTCAAGATTAGTTAGAAATGATTCCACAGTAAACTTGCTTCCAAGGAGTTTACAACTATTCCTAAGGGTTGCAACAGGTATACTAAGACTTTCATTACCAAGCCGAGCTTCACATTACAGCAGAAACACTTTAGAAGTTCCAAATATAAAATAGAGGGAGAAAAGGATAGAATAAGTAAAAAAAAAAACAAAACCATACCTGCAGAGAATACCCTGAGAAAGCTCCAGGAAACTGCTCGGCCACGCAATTAGACATGCCAAATGAAACTATTATCTGTAAGACAAAAACCATTGAGGTTGTCCAGTCCGTCAATAATGTAACCTAAGCAATTATCTACGTACATAATGAAATTATCATCTGATTGAGAGAATAGCAATCAATAAATGTGTGTTAATATTATCCTTTTTGTTTATAAACAACAAGATACCTGCGAGAAAAAATTGACAAGCAACAGCCCACATGGAAAACATAGATAAGAGCCTCAACAAGTTATCCTATCCCGACAAGTATAACTTTAAAAGATATGGAAACATGAAAACACATTAGAGTAAATTCATCTTGAACAAACTCAAAGTAAAAACAATGTGGAACTCTAGTTAGTTAAGCGGAAATATTTTCACATGCTGTTGAAATGGTTTTACACAACTATCACTTGTCAAGAGAAAAAGAAACGACATAGCCACCTGCTCTATTTTTCCTTGAAACAAACACAACAGACCTGCTGTGTTTTTCCTTGAAAAAATAGAGCAACTGCAGCCAATTCCTCTGCGCCTGCGCCTTGCACCTTCCAGCCATCGATGCCCTGTTAAATTGGTCAGCTAAACAATGGAATTTCTACCAACATGAAAGAATATTGACAAGTTTTTGCATAGATAGTGCTTGAAACTCTAACTAGTCACAGTTAAATTGGTCAACATCTCCCATTTTACATCCATAGTTACTAATCAGATCACAGTTATATTTGCACAGATAGTGTTTACCTGTTTGTTTGTCTCTCTCTTTTTCAACTCTGGTAATCTAAAACAGATTACCCCTACATTAAATGTTATCATATTTTGGTTAACATTTGTGTCCTTGTCTTTGCTAGTTTTTCAAATCAAACACAAAAATTTCAAACCCTTTTTTAATTGGCAACTATAATTCTCTTTCTGTAGAACTATATTAGTAAAACTTTGGACATATATAGGTCTACTTCAAAGATTCAATTAATTAATGCATCTTAAATCAAATAAATATACAAGTAGAAGATAATAAAACCAATTTTATGAGGTTCCATGCATCCATAAATTCCTCTTACCGATCAAAGTACCAATGCAAAAATATAAAATACATGGAATAGTACTCTGCTGTAATTAGTACAAGACAAGGTGCAGAAAATTCCTACCTAAGAGATAGTTTTGATCAGAAGTTGGAGTCCACCATGGTCGTAATTGTGTATCTTCATTGAAGGTCAACGTTTTGCTATTTATGTTCTTTGACAATTCTAGCAACTGAATACCAAAGTCCCAGTTCTCAAGAATGCACTGCATGAAGCACAACAGTTTTATTTGTGTGTATCAGTGATTAAATGGTTTTACCAACAAGTCAATATTACTATATTAGTAACTAGACTAGCAACAAGGATTTGAAATACAGGAAAGCAAATATAATATTATCAATAAGGATTGGTTATCCCTCCTGGAATTCCATTTTCATCATATCCTTTTCAAACACACTGAAAAACCCAGAAAGTGACATCTAATGCTTGAATTCAAATTATGAGGATATGAATATATGAAGCAAAACTTTTATGCTGAGAAGAGAGTTATAACATTTTCTTCTTTACCTTGAAATGTTTGTTTCCTCGAGTAAGTCAGGAAGCATATCAGATCTGCTGAAGTACAATATTTTATTGATAACAGAAAGGGCGCCATTAGTAGTCATTTTGATTACAACTTCATTTTCATGTGGAAATCATTAGTAGTTATATGTGGGGTTATTCATCCAACCCCTACCATCACATGGATTTTATTAGTACTGTAAACCAACCAAAAAATCTATTGGCGAAAAATAAATAATTATGAGAAGAAAAAAATCACACCTAGTTGCGCCACCTCTAAAACCATGGGTTTTAGACCAATGTTTGTGAAGAGATGAATACCAACTTCTCTCACCTTTCTTCTTTAAATACCTAGTATCTTCAGTTTCTGCTTCTCCATCTTCTTGTTCTTGTCATTCTCATAATACCTGCAAAAGGAGGTAAAGAGAAGCAGCAATCAGTAGATATGGCTATCAATAAGGGATACTCTGTATTTAACCTGTGATTCACATAAATGCATCAAATTCTGATAATTAGATTATCCACAAACAAATGCAAATATCAGTTTTGAAGAAGAAAACTTTAATAGAAAGTGTGATGAAGCTTGCCAAACAATCAATATTCAAGGAACAAAGAACAAAGAAGAAACAAAAAAGGTTTCTTGCCATTAGAGAAATTTGGTCTAAACTGAAATATTAGAATAAAGTACTAGACTAAAAAGAATCAGATATTCCAAACAAATTTTAGAGCTAGCCAAGCAATTATCACATTTCTGTCCATTTCTTCTTATATTAAAATTATTAATCTTCAGTATAATTTCTAACCAAGCAATTATTGTTCATCAAATAATAACAAAGTTTACTCAAAATCTACAGATCTTTCTCAAAAACAAAAAAAAATCTTCAGTATAATTTCCAAAAGCTTAAAGACTACAAACTATTAGATCGATTTGAACAAAGAACTTGAATCCGAATCAAGAAAAGCGATTTCATTGAAATCATCTAGAATTTCTCACAAAATCAATTCAAGAGTTCCACAAGAACTCATCAGAGGTAAGATTATAAGTAAAGTAGTACATAAACAACATCATCTCTGAGAATTTTAGAATCAAAACCTGATTGCTTCATATGTTTCTTTGTGGGGAAGATGACCCGACCCGAACTCGAACCTCGTTTCATCACTTCTTGAGCTTTTTCCATTACAAGGGCTCACAAATGATCAAACAAAACCTTCTGAAATCGAAGGAAACCTCAATCGATCTCTCCTCTACGCTGCCTCGATCTCTCCTCTGCGCTCATCTGCTCCTCAATCGATCTCTCCTCTGCTCCTCTGCCTCGATCTCTCCTCTGCTCCTCTGCCTCGATCTCTCATCTGCGCTGCTCTGCTCCTCAATCGATCTCTCCTCTGCTCCTCTGCCTCGAAGGAAACTGTTGGGTTTCTCTCTGTGTCGAAAATCTTTCTCCCAATACCGCCCAAACTCTTTTCTATTCCCAAATTTTTTTCGCCAAAAAGCGGGAAATCTGTTTTCGCCAAAGCGGGAAGCGTGTTTTCACCAAAGCGCGAAAGTCCTCCACGCATGCGGCCCACGTGCAAAACGCTCTAATTTAGCAACGGTTTTTGGCCGTTGCCCCTTATAGCCACGGTTTTAACCGTTGCTAAATTGTTTTGATGCCACGGTTTTGAGCCGTTGCTATGATTAGCCACGGTTTATAACCGTTGCTAAAAAAAATTTGCAACGGTTTAGAGCCGTTGCGAATACTTCCCACGGTTTTAAGCCGTTGCTAAATTTAGTAACGGTTTTAAGCCGTGCCAAATATACCAACGGTTTTAAACCGTGGCCAGGGTGTTTATTAACCACGGTTTTGAACCGTTGGTACATATTGCTACGGTGTTTGGCCGTGGCAAATTTGCCAACGGTTAAAAACCGTGGGCAGCTCGGCGTAGCTAAATGGCCCTTTTGGTGTAGTGACATAAATCCCAAGTCTAGGCACAATACTCAGCAGGACACTCTTATCTCAGTAGTAGAATAGTGTTCGACGCCAACCACCATGCTCAGTTGAGCATACGAATATGCAGAAGAGGTATCTCGAAACGGGAAGTTATAACCATCAATGTAAAGTTACAACCATCAACAAAAGTTACAATAATTTATAGGAAGTTACAAACATAAAAAAGAAGTTACAATCATTGATGAAACTTACAACCATCTATGTGAAGTTATAGCATTCGATAGATCTCAATCTGTCACGTGTCCTGCTCATTTACGAGTAGGTGGCTCCCGACCTGCCACGTATCCCACTTATCTATGAGCAGTTGGCTCTTGATCTGCCATGTGACCCACTCATTTATGAGCAGATGGCTCCTTGTACCTCTATAAATAACCCAACACAAATTCATTTCCGAGTAACACTTTCCTAAATCTGAATTTTCTCTTAGAACATACAGATATAAATATTTTTCTGATAGACATTTTCAAACTTTAGCATTGAAATCCCCGTGGCTGATACCACACTTGTGTCTAGAATTTTTTTTCATATTATACAAAATACTCAGAGTGATCAGCACGTGATTCAGTGAAAATTTACATCCACGATGCTCTTTTTGCACAACTCCAAAAACGATAATGGGAAAAAATGAAAAAATATGATTTTAGTATACGGACTTGCTTGTATACTTGGTAAATGATTTTAGTATGTAGACCAGACTTGCTAGCATACTGGGTTCATAATTCCATGTGAGTTTGGATGTATGTATAATGATATACTTGTCATGGATCGAGTTTCAAGTAAGATGACATGACCCTCGATGTGGCACCCCACTTGGGACATGCACACTGCATGTGGTTTAGAAGGCAAGTGAGACACACTTGGATGAGGTGTATTCAGCACAAGAGGAGAGTGCGGTTATGGAAAAGAAGCGAAAAATTAGGGCAATAATGATAATCGATCTTATCATAAAACAAAAATTGGTATTGATTATTGTGGTAGTATGTATGTATGATTGCCTTGAAAGAAGAAACTAAATGCTCAGTTTATCATTGAATGCGAACTACATGTCTTCTTTAAAGTAAAATATTTATTTTTGGTATTTTTGTTTAATCGTGCATTTGTACCATGATGTATATTTAGTTGAAAGTAAGTTTGGTCACACTAGTATTGAAATATTGACCCAAAATTTGTATTTGTATTAGAAATTTGGGTGCATTCATAATGAGCACAGCCCAAGAGGCTTATCAGGGTTAGTTTGGAACGTGGAGGCAAGCGTTGGTAGCTTAGAGGCAGTAGTTGTGGTCGGGACACTATCCAAAATTTTTTGTTTTTTCAATTTCATAGGAAATAAGATATAGGACCCAGTTATTACTTTCTGTATATTAAGTCAAATATTTTGTAATTGATAATTTACTTAGATTTGTTTGGCTTATGATTTATTTTGATGGATTAAGATGTGGTGATGTTGACCTTGGTTATGAGAGGAAAAGTTTTGAGGGAGTTAGTTTATTTTACTTGTTAGTTGTCTCATGTCTATACTATTTAAAGTGTTCTTGTCGTGTCACAATTTTTGGATAATCTATTAATTTAGATTGTTTAAAAATCGGGGCGTGAAAATTTAATATCAGAGCTTGAGGTTATCCTAAATATTTTGTAGGTCTAGATGATCTTTGGAAATGTGGTAATGGGTTATAAACATTTGGAATATTGAATAATAATGATCTATTTATTTTTTTCTCGAAGGTAATGTCAACCTTCGATTGAACCATTAACATTATATGCTTATCTATATGCGTATATTTTGTATGTAACTATATGGTTAAGTCTTTTAAAGTGTGTATACCAAGGTTTATTCGACCAATTAATTTTTATGGAGTGCACCGACTATTTTTGTTTCAAAGAAGTATGGTAAATTGAGTTGTGTCGATTATAGAGAACTAAATTAGGTGACCATCAAGAATAAGTATTCTTTTCCCAGGAAAGATAATTTGCTAGATCGATTGAAAGGGGCGGTTGAATTTTCTCAGTTTCTAAGGACTTATATGGTAAGCCGAGTAGATCTCCCAGTTGTTGGGTAGAGGTACGAGATACAATATTGTTGGGGCAAAAAATTGTTAACAAGACGACATAGAAGATTTAAATTATTAAGGGGAAAATAAAACTGCCCAGATTAGACAAAAAACGTTATGCAGATTAGAAACAAAGGAGTGCATAGTTGGTGATTTAGTTTTTCTAGAGGAATTTCCCATGCGTGGTGTGAAGAGATTTTGCACGAAAGGAAAGTTGAACCCTCAGTACATTGGGTCGTTTGAGATTGTTGGATGTGTTGGTCATTTAGCTTATAAACTTGATTTGCCGCCTAGCTTGAAATGTGTGAAAGACCTTATCCAGATTGTTCAACCTACAGATATTGAACTTAATGAAGATTTTTTACTGACACTGTTGGGCATGTGATGATAATTGATCGTGATGTGAAACAACTACGACGAAAGAAAGTATACCTAGTCCAAGTTCAGTGGAGCGAGAAAGAAAACAATGTTACCAAGTAGCTAGAGTACAAAGTAAACCAAATGCACCTGAAATTATTTGCCTCGCTCTCATCTTGCCGAATCTCGAGACGAGATTATTTTGAGGTGTGTGTATTGTAATACTTGTCTATTAAAAAATATAAATAACACTTGGTTATTATTTTAGAAATATATTATAATTTCATATATTGTGTAAAAATTGTGTTTTTGTAGTGCTCAAATAAAGTAGAATGTGTGTGTGTGAGTGTGTTTAGCTAAAATTAGGAAACCCTAAACTAAAACCTTATAAAATAATTTGCTTAGGGTAAACTACCTACCCAAGTTCCCTTATACACATAAAAAAAAAATGGAGGAAACTCTACGTAAAAGAAGAGAATGAAATGGTAAAAAGAAGATGAAGCCTTCCTTCAACCATGGTTTTTACAGATAAGGCCAGTTAGACTTTATTGACTACTTAACTCATGATGTTGATTGCTCTTCGATATTTTGATCCTCCTATTTGTAGTGTTGTTGTTTCAGTATACTTTCTCACCTATGAGTTATTCGTCTCTTAAAATGATTTTTTTTTATCTTGGACCTTCACTAACCCTCTGTTCTACAACTAAAAAAAAATGTTCCCTGTATATGTGCTAAGCCTTTCTTATTGGCTATGTTGCTTGGCTATTTCTCTTATAGGCTTTGACATTCAGATTAATTTTCATGTGATATGTCCATCTGGGTGGTATACTTAACTGGAAGTATGCTCAAGCTCCCCTCCCCACCCGTAGTTAGATGTTTCTTCACCTTAAATTCTAACTTTTTTTAAAAGAAACTTGGATCGCTAATAAAAATAAAAATAAAAACAATATATGACAATCATATTAATTATAACAGTCATGGCGTAAGAGAACTGTTGTTTTCATATTCTTTACAATGACTATTGCCGCAATTGGATTTGAATAAATAGGTATGGATTGTGAGGGTATCTTATATCTATCTTCTACCTACATTTGGTTATATATCTTATATATTTTCTCGATCCAAAACTTCATCATCTACTTGAGAGGTAGTGAAGGTAATTTTATTGTGTAGCTGTTGTGGGGAAGAATAAGAAAGGAATGTTGTGGGTGTTGGAGACCTTGCAATGGTCCTCGAGATTCATTTTTGTTAAAAAAAATAGAGAATTGAATATGTTTTGGGTTTGGGTTCTTCTGAAGTGGGCTTCAGTAGACTACCCAAATCATATCCAGATTCTTGAGTTCATGATGTGGGCCTAACACCTGAACATCGAAACTGTTTGGAAGGACCACTTAAGTAATAATTCTAAATCCCATAAATTTTTACGAGCTGGGGGAACATTGAATGTTTGTGTGTGCGTCAATATTTTGGAATCTTGAAAATGCACTCCACATTAACATACAATTACTTGGAATACATTGGGGTAAGAGCCAGACTCAAAAGTCCATGGACAAAATGGCAAGATTCGGAAGTAAAATGACCCAATTGAAGCAAAAAACCATGGACCAAGTGACCTGGCTCATAAGACCCAATTAATGTGCCAACTTAAAAGGCCTACACTCGACGACAACGGAAGTAATTAAGCCAACAGAGTTCCAAGATATATTTTATAAACCATGTGACAAGAGATTTGATTTTTTTAATGGTAACCCACTATTTGTTTTCATATTTGGTAATTTAGTAACCCAATTGAGGAGTGTTGAGGACACAACCATGGACCAGGATGACCTATTTAAGGAGTGTTGATACACCACTACAACATATTCATTTTTACCGGCACTTTGTAAAGCGTCGGTATATCAGAAAATGTGCCGGTTTAGATCATAACCGACATTTTATAAAGCACTGCCAAAGCGCTGGTAAAGGTATGTGCCGCAAAAAGATTACCAACACTTTAAGTGAAGCGCTGGTACAAATTAATATTGTCGGCGCTCTCTTAAGCGTCGGCTAAGCTTATATAAGCGCGGCCAAAGAAATGTATATGTCAACAACGTCGTATTTATACCCTTTTAATGGCGCTAGAAAGCGTCAGGAAAGACCTTTTAAAACACCGGTAAAAATCTTTTCCGACGCTTTTAAAGTGTCGGTTATGTTAACAAACCTTTATTAAAATCTTTTTAATGGCGCTTGAAAGCGCCGGTTGGGCTAACACTGTTTACCGACACTTTAAAAGCGTCGGTTCTGTTAGCATACCTGAAAAAAATCAATTTTCAAGCACCTCAACTTTCATCAATAAAAAAATAAAAACCTATCATTTTCTAGACAATGATTTGCAAACTCTGTCAGACTCCATGTGAAAGTGCTACTAGGAATGCATAAACTCCATCCTTGATGTTCATCAACGTTTCATGGTTTCCTTTTTTCAGCGATGAGATCATTTTTTACCACTGCAATCAGATCAGCATTCTGAATAGTATAAGTCAGCTCCACCATGACTCGGTCCAATGCATCTTGAACCACTCGTTCAGATTCAACATTAAGCGCACTCGTGACCTCGTCTAATAACATAATCTTGGGTCCTTTAATTAAAATCTGGTGCATATGAGATCGCTTGAGAAATCACTATGTCAACCATAGTTAGAGTAAAGAAGACCTGCAAGGCAGACAACAAAGACAGACCAATGATAATCAAATAATTCGGATCAGTAGACAAAGTTATGTGAATTGATCACTAAATATGCATATTTGGCATTCTACAACATCCTGTCTGATGACAAGTGATTCGCATTTCTACAAGGGATGCTTGTTCTTAATAAAACCAATGTCTATAAAGTTGAGAAAACATCTCAAAATAAACAGAGTACTAAACATGGTGTTCACTAACTAATCTATAATGAAATGCTCATTTGATCTTTAATTACCATCAAGAGACTCATCATTTTTCAGATCTAGATTATATTCTGTTTTAAGATCTAGATAAAGTCACAATGATCTCATTAACATCACCAAAAAGTGTTATTCATAAAATTCTTCAAGCCTTTTCATATAATCTTTACACCGGCCTTTTACTTATTGAAAAAGACATTGTGTGAACCAGACCAGAAGTAAAAGTATGTTGAGGCATCTTATCGTAGTTAAAACTTGGACTTAAAGTTAAAATCATCCTAGGGAAGGAGGCAAGAAGGATATTAACATTACTAGTAATACTGCAAAAATTAAAATCTGTTAGTCCTTTTCCAGATGAGTTCTGCCAGATAGCTTGTAAAGCTGGAACTATGGGACTACATCCTTTCCACTAGCAAGGAAACCAAGTCTGGTGAAATCATTTGCCATCTCAGCATAGTCCTCATTTACAGCATGGACAACAGCATCAATCAAAATTTGTTTATTTTGCTGCAAATACAGAAGGATAAAGAGAGTGAGCACCATGTTGCAAATAGACCAGGAGGCAACCTGTTCCTGTGCATTTATATGTGTACCATATGGCACAACACAACTTCTAAAATCTAAAAATAGTAGATTTAGGAATATCCAAAGAGATACCATATAACCATTCTGTTCTGAATGAACACATATTTGACAAGGAAAAATTCGGATTCAAGCTGATGAGAAACAATAGGCACCACTGTGCGACAATTCTATTTTTCTTTTCCCTTTTAGTTTTTTCCCTTTTATATTTCATATTTCTTCCTATTCATAATCAAACTTTATTCACTGAAAATGTAATTATCATTGTCTGTAGACCAAAGCCTCAAACTTCTGTTCAAGAGAAAACACAAGGTTAAACTTCAATTACCATTTCTAATGAATACACTATCAATGTCACATGTCAGTTTAACAATGAAAAGGTAGAGTGAATCCAGTGTTTGAAAAGGCTAATTCAGGAAATGAGGCATTAGTGTTTTAAGATGCAAAGCTAGCCTGAAGGTGTAAGTTTCAGTAATCAAACAATGAAAATTACTAAAATTTTCATGTACAAATCAAGGAAATTATAAAGACTCGATCCATGTAATTAAGCTATAACGGGCATCGATACATCACTTACATGAAACTTAGCAAATAGTTAATGACATCAAGCTAATATTAGAATGTGAAATTTTTTACAGAAGCAACAGAGTAAGTTCACTTACTGGAATTGGAGTTTCATATTTACAGGAAAGTGTGCAATTGAATGGCTGAAAGGGTCTCTGTTGGTATGAGTGCCATTATTTGGTTCTTGACCATTCCCATGCACATTTTTATCTATCAATATATTGGAGATGGCAGAATCTAATATATGGGCCTCTTCAGTTGGTGGATATTGTCTCTCAGAACACGTTTGTTTCGTTTAAATAACAAGTAACATGTCAGAACAGAACTATTTAAAAATATACAAAAAATTGTTGCTCTCGACTCTTTTTAGCTTCTGGATTATGCATGCATGCATTTAAGGTACAGACGCACACATGTCACAGAACCTAAATGGAACTGACTGAAAAATGCACAGGATAGATAATTCAACCATATTTAGCACATGTTGTAAGTATGGGTTCCTATATACCAGTATCATGAGCAAAGTAGCAACACAGGAGGATATGAGGCCTGAAGGGATTTGTGCTTCAATGCTTCTCCAATCTTTTTTAGAGCATCCTCTCCTTCCTTAAAAGAGGACATCACCTGGAAAAATCTGTTAGTGGCAAGATCATTGCCCGATCATGGTGATGTTGCACTGGTAATTTGGATTGTCACTATCACTACTGTTTCTTGCATCTGAAAAATATAAATAAGGAGAGATCAGATAACTTTATGAAGGATCTGAATTTCAGACTCTAAATAATCAGGCAAAAGATAGGTTTTGTACTAACGTCTTTTCCCTTCCATGGCTTCTTTTTTCGCTTGACAGTCAGAGCATAAGAATGGGCCATTCACATAATTGCATCAGATTCTGATAATTAGATTATCCACAAGCAAATGCATATATCAGTTTTGAAGAAGAAAACTTTAATAGAAAGTGTGATGAAGCCTGCCAAACAATCAATATTCAAGGAACAAAGAACAAAGAAGAAACAAAAAGGTTTCTTGCCATTAGAGAAATGTGGTCTAAACTGAAATCTTCATAACAATCATTATGGCATAAATAAATATGGTTTTTATCGAACCTGGGCTTTGTAGAGAGGTAAGAGTTTGGGAAGATTCTATAGTTGAGAGTGGCAATAAATTCCCGTATTGGTGATCATTGGAGAGCTGAGAATCGCGAAAGAAGCTGAAATGCAAGATAACAATCAAATTTGGGGTTTGAGTTTCGCAAAACTCACTTTTTCAAGACTCAAAGAAAGCGTAAAACAAGAACCATAAAAGGAAGAAAAAATGACCTACTTAGAGATGTCTGAGTTCAGCATCTGAAATTCGTTGTTTCCTGAATACAAAATTCAATGCAAAGAAGGAATGTGAGTTCATCTGAACCATAAAACTGCCAAGTCAAGACCTGAATGTAATGCTCAACAGATTGATCATGTGGAGCCTTTCCCATATCACCATATGCAAGGAACGTGAGTTCATCTGATCGTACTGCTGGTGGCGTTTGGAATTGGATGTTTCGCTCCAATCGACGAAATCACTGCATTATGATAATTGTTATGCTCGCTTTACTACTAACTCTGGTGCATTTGAAAAACACATGCTTTGAAGTTTGAATCATTGGGTTATGATAAATTGGATCTCATACTGAGGCATTTGAATTGAATGCTAACCTTCCATAGCTGTAGGAATACTTGGTTGATGGCTCAAGCCCCGTCATTACAGCTGAGTGAATATATCCGGGATCATGCCATCCAAAATCTGAAGCTGGACTTGCTAAAGAAGAACCTATGATCAATTGAAAACACAATCAATTAGTTGTTCTATTCAGGAAAAGAAACAAGTTATAAGGTCAACCAAAGAAAGTTGATAGATTTTTTAATTAAAGTATTATTACACTAGAACTAACTACCTGTCATTGAAATGGGTAAGGGTGTTATAATAAACAAAATAATAATAAATAACATTGACATACAAAATCCAAATATAAAAGAACAAACCTGGACTAAGACAGGAAGAATGTCCATGCCAAACTTAAAGCACCAAATGAAGCCAGCCCAAGAACTCAGCTCCCAGCAACCCGGACAGCACCAACGCAAGCTCTGTTTCATAGCAACGTGCAGAAAAACCCGCAAGCCTCCCACCAGACCTCAACCACAGCTCAAAACCGGTGTGCTAACCGTGCACGCTGAAACCCACTGCGGCCAGAAACAGCGCGTACAGCAGACACGCTGAATCGCACTCTGTCTGGATCAACATTGCACTCTGTCTGCAATGCAGAGAATGCTGAAACTGCAGCGCACCCTGCCTGGGACGCGCTCTGTGCTGCAGTGTTAGGATCATCCCTTCCCTTTCTGTTACCGCCAACTTATCTCCAGTGTTTACTGATAAAGGAGGGAGTAGCAAATTGAGGAGCCATAGTAGAACTTTGTCCAAGGGAAAAAAAATGCAAAATCTCATTTATAATCAATATTCTAAAATAAATATATCAAATGTCATGACTTGCGATCATATGGTTAACTATGTGACTACTTGTAATATCGATAATTAAATTCCATACCTGGCCAAGACCCTCCATTGTGGTAACTCCATCTAATGTTTTTTGGATCGCAACCTGTAACAATCCGCCATTCATGACTTTCTATGGCTGGCTAGCAAATCTTAAGTGGCATTTCTCCAACTAATTCTTCCCAGCGCAACTCAATAAGATCCATGATAGCTGCAGACTGCTCAGGGGTTGCCAAAGATGAAAGAATTGCAATAAAGTTACCTAAGCAAAACCAGCCGAAATCCATTATTGCAGGACTAACATTTCCAATAAAGTAGCCACCATGTGTCGGCATGAAATCAAATGCCCAATCTAGAAGAGAATCAGGCATGACATTAAACTTGTTGACTGCAGTGTGAGAATACTCCTCAGTTTTAAACCGATAAATATCGTTAAGTTGCTTTAGGTCAAGCCAAAAATAAGTTCTCATGTGATAGCTTAGTGCATGAAGGCGTTTGACGATTCTCTCCACAAACTCTTTACCCTCTTCATCTTGCATGAGTAAAGGCAGTGCACATCTTAAAGCCATGAAGAAAAGAGCTTGTATTTCAACAGGAGACCCATAAACACCCTAAAGCAGTAAAGAGACAGAACATATTAGTAAGGGGTTTACATCTCAGCTTGAGGAAACTAAGTTATTGAAGATTGCCTTTAAGAGTCAATAATTCATCTATTTCAAAATTTCAAATTGCAGAGTTAAAAACATAAAGCATACAGACCTGCGACTAGTGAACATTCCAAGATGATAAGAGAAACTCACCATTCTATGATCAATCATGGAACAAACATCAGCACATAGCAAAGTAGGAAATGTATCGAATCCTTCTGATAGGCATAAACTCAAAATGAGATGCATGCCCTTCTGACAAGCTGGTAAATCAGCTAAGAAAGAGTCTCCTGTAGATTTTGCGTATGCACAAAGCAATATAATCAACCAAAATCCAGAGTCAACAGGAGTAACTCTTCCTATTGCACTTTCACCAAAATCTGCAAGTAAGGTCTCATTTTTTCTAACAGGATCATGAAGTACTTTGAAGCTCGCTGGCATTACTCCTCCTAGCTTAAATTGATCGATTTTTTTCTCCCATGGCTGAAATTTCAGAAAAAAAAGGAAAGTGTCACAAGATTAAAATAAATAAATAAAAAAAAGCGCAATTCGCCAAATATTTCTCATCATCAGTGGAAGGCAAGTAGAATCAATGCTGCAAATATTTTAACTTGGAAAACTTATTCGATTTGAGTAATGAAAGTAGATCTATAAAAACATTTTCAATCATATCAAATTAGCACGCAAAGCAATTATAATCAAAGAAGATATACGAACACAACCTTTCACTCTTTGGTCGAATGTAGCTTTATCACGCATCATCAAGGCTGTAGCCTCTCCATTCAATGGGGTATAGAAGAAGTTGTGGAAGGAACACTTCAAAGACATTTACTAGATCTAAAACATAAAAAATCCATTGTCAGGAACTGAACATGACCAATGAACTATAGCCCGTGAAGCAACAACTATCATTGTTGTAACTGTAGTCGACCCTCCACGGGAAGCAACAATTCTGTCCAGAATTTCTTCATCTATTTTCATATTTGTCCTCTTGATTGCTTTCTCAGTATTTTTCCATAGATCAGGCTAGTCATGATACAAATGTGGTGATAACATCAAAACAGTGATCCATTTTAATTTTCAAATATGTTATGAAAGGTTCATGTACTGATAGCAAAGTAGTTAAACAAAAACCTAGTTAGTGGTGTTAATAAGGAGCCACTTTTTACTTTAAAAACAACAACAACCAAAAAAGGAGGAAAGATTCAAGCTTCAAGTCAAAAGCAAGTACCTCGTCTAAGATATTGTCAAGAAGATGCCTCTGCAAGTAATCTGCAACAAGACGACCTGAATGTCCATCAAAAATAGCAACACAACATTCCATAGCATGACCTTGTTTCCCTTTGACCAAATGACATCCATGACTTACAAATATGGTTCCAATCTCATCATCGTCATCAATATCTGAGGTAAATAAATCAGATTCATCGTCGTCTTGTAACAATAGATAGTTAAGTATGTAAGTGCGTTGCAAGCCTGCTCGACGCACATCCTCGCTCCTGCATTAAAAACAACAGCATCAGCCTGAAGAGTCCAAAATTAGCAAAGCAAGTATACAACTCATCAATTTTAGAAATTAGGAAACTCAACTTCACAAGAAAGAATAACATTCACTTACATTAGCTGTTTGAACTTTGGAGAATAACAAAGTGGTCAAGCAGAAGACTTAACAGGGAATAATAAATTGGAAGTCAACTCAAACAAGATGGATTTATATAGACCAAGGAGGATATGTGATATGCCCACGCACATGTAAACTTCCTTCCTTCACATGTCACAACAACTTCCTTGCACTACAACCACACTTTCTACACTTTCCACATCAAGATATAAGCTGATTAATTCTTGCAAATCATTATTGCAAGTTCTTCCAAATAATGAAATCATTGAATACTAATGGTCAGCAAGCAAATAAAAGTCAATGAAATAGCCTACAATGTTCAGTAATTGCACCCACGACTAGACCTTTTTTCATATAGTTCTAATCAAACCTATGTGATATTATAACTTGTAATATATCAATACATGGTAATACAAGTCAGCAATTGCAAAATAAAGTTTGCAACATAAGGAATTATGTTTCTCTGTCATATTTTGGGAATTGGTTGTATAAGAATGCAAATACGTTATCTTTTAGCATAAAAAGACTACTAAAGATCAAACTTAACAGTAATATTTCAGTTAAACAGAAAACATAGTTTAAGAGCTACTAGTAGTGATGGATGAATACTCAGAGATACTGAAGAACTTCATTCCAATAGATTAGCCTTGAAATCTCACCAGTGAGTTGATTCTGAGCAAGGTCAATGTAGTAAATACAGACATAAAATTGAAAATTTGTTCTCAAACATAATTTAATTCTATAGATACTTACACTTAAGCTTCAGCTAGTTACCTTAAAATGAACAATCATGTGCCCGTAGTGTATTTTACTTAGCTCCTCTTTTGCTGCCACCATTACATTGCTTCCAACATAGTTGTAACTAGCAATCATCAAGTTCCACATGATTTTTACACCATACAAAGAAATCACCAACGTCCAAATCCCCCATCATGTCTCCTTTTGGATCACTCTTGTAAAGTTTCACCTCAGTCCTGAATTTGAAGCATAAGGAAAGTCTGATCTCTGTTGCAGAAATCACCAAGGTAAGAATAAAATTCGAAAAATCACACTACATAGCACATGGAAAGCATAAAAAAGAAATAAACATTGAATCCTTGTCAAATATACCGATTCTTATGTCAATTAAGTTTGATTTTGCTCGTTGTGTAGCAATTACTTTTCTATGAGCATGAATGTTTGTCATCACCTTCAAATTTTCTAATTAAAGGTGATAGTTCAAAGAAATGAGCTCTTAGACATGATAATAACAAAATAGTATTTTCAAGGAAAGAAAACCATTTATGGCCTTTCCATTGGAAAGTCATTTTACAAGCGATAACAGTTTGATATATAAGAGATTAATTTAAGATGTAATACCAGTTGCCCATATTGACAAAGTTTATAGTCCATTGGTTGGTTAGAGATTTTCCATGGTGCTAGTCATCACACACACTAATACTTATTGCAGAAATCCAAATCTAGGTTTAAACTTAAGACCCTGGATTCCCAAGAAAGTGTTTTACAAGTTAGAATGTTCATATGATGTTACACTAAGACTACTACAGGGTGGAAGAGTTGAGAAGTACTCATTCATACTCAGAAGAATATCTACTCCTTTATATGTTGGTTGGAATCATGAGAATGGATGAACAAATTGAGAAAATGGTGGCACTTGTGGTCCTAACTACATTTGACTAGCTACCATGCAAGTTCAAAATTAGGTCCGATGTACCATGTCATGTACCATATAACATACTAAATACAATTGTTCCACGTATGTATGTGAATTCCCTTCTAAATATCATAACCAACCAACATAATTAAAATTCTCCTACAAGGAAAAGGAAAGAGACTCCAATTTTAAGTAAGAGGTTCAACCTAGCTAAAACCTTGAGTCAGAAATGAATAGGTTCAAGTAACCTTATAGTATTTCCAGTCCCCACGCTTCATACAAAACCAAGTAGGTGAAAACACACAACCTAACCGAAAAGGCCTATAAGAAACATTTTTACTTGGTTTTTCTCCTTTACTTGACCGAACAAAACTTGTCGACCACCATCTAATTGTAGCAAAATTAACTTTTTCAGAGGATGAACAAGTCATACTCACTGTGAATTTCAAACAACTAAGGTGAAACACAAATCTCGATGAATATTGATTTTGTTTACCTTTGCCAAATCAGAAATGCAATTGAAACCTGGAGAAAAAACCTAATTACACCAAGCCCAAGCTACTGGGATCACACACATTCAAGTCAAGGACCCGAAATCTACTTCTCCGACTGCTAATCATCACCTGCAACATTGTCTTATTCTAGCAACCCTCGTGGTTTTAAGGTTCTATAACCATATTGAAACTTGTGAACTACAAACTCGACTATGAAATCAAGTTGAAATCAGCTTTAATAACGTCAAATTCCAGATACAAACCCTAATTTCAAAAAACCTCTAAATTAAACCTACATATTCAAAAAATAATTCAGGAACCCTAGAGATTCATAACCTCTAAATAAAAAAAACTCTAGATTCAGGAACCCTAATTTCATCAAAAAGAAAACAGAGAGAGAGAGAGTACCTGTACGAGAGAATGGTTTCGAGGTTGCAGTCACTGATCGATTTTGCAAATGGTTTGGAGGTTGAAGACGCCGAGTAAGGAGGGAAGACCAGGGAAGGAGGAGAGGAGGGAAGTCGAGAGAGGAGCAGGGCAGTCGAGGGAGGAGGGAAGTCGAGGGAGGGAGCAGGGAAGTTGAGTCGATTGGAGGGAAGTCAAATGGAGGGGAAGGTTGAAGTCGAGCGCTAAAATAGCCCGCCCAATTGTTTTTTCAGCTTTTTAGGTTGCCACGATTTTGAGCCGTTGCTACTATTAGCCATGGTTTTAAACCGTGGCCAAGTTTTTTTTGCAATGGTTTTAAGCCGTTTCTACTATTACCCATGGTTTGTAGCCGTTGCAACTAGTACCCACGGTTTTAAGCCCTTGCTACTAGTAGCCACGGTTTTGAGCAGTTGCTAGGTATAGCCACGATTTTTGGCCGTGGCCAATAAGCCAACTTTTTTCAGCCGTTGCTAGTTTTTTTTTCCATGGTTTTAAGTCGTTGGTCATTATAGCTACAGTTTTTAGCCATGACAACTAAACCAACGGTTTAAAACCGTGCCCAGCTCGGCGTAGCTAAACTAGCCTTTTGGTGTAGTGACATCCGTGCACTTGCTGTATTACAAGTAGGGTTTATTAGTTATTAATTTAGGTTAATAAAAACTCCATCAAGCTGCAAATAATTTACATAATTAAAGGATACATACTTTTTGTTCGGTGTAGGAGTTCGGGAAGATCTCCTAAGTACCGTGGTTGGAGCTGGATTCTGTGGTGTATCATTTTGTTGTATGATGCTTTAAGGCGTAGTACCTTGTTACTACAAACTCTCACATGTTTGATGTATCACATCATTATTTGGCATACAATCCAACTCAACATACCCAAGATCATTCTTCATGTAAGCACCTGATCCACATGATACAATATTATCCACTCTAGATCCAACCTAACTTCCCGCACGACTTTAAAACATGTTGTGTTATGTGGATCCAAACTCACACATATATAGTACATATCCATCCCTCACCTAGGCGATGTGGGATTATAATCCCCTAGTAGTATGCCAAGTTCTGAGCCTGCCCACACATGGTAACCTGTCAGCCTCATGGCCCGCCCACACAGAGTGTTACAATCCACCCCCTTAGGGCCCAATGTCCTCGTTGACACATTGTCGGCTCTGATACCACTTATTAGTGTGTCATGCATCTGTGCACACACTACACCAAAAATGGCCATTAGCAACGGTTTGAAACCGTGGGGGTAACCCATTGGCACGACTTAGAACCGTGGGTTGTAGGAAAGTCGCTAAATCCTCAGTAACGGCTAAAAACCGTGGCAAAATATATGTTAGCCACGGTTTTAAGCAGTGGCCAGGAATAGCGGCAAATTTTTTTTTTTTTTTTGCTATCAAATGACAAAGCATAAGCATCCAAATTTTAGTAAAACCAATACCTAATCAAATAGACAATGGGATTATTGAATTGTGACTCTTCTCAAATGGGTTTTAATTCCTCAATAACTAAGAAAGAGCATTGTTATATATACAACCTAAAAAATGAGTCTATACAAGAATGCCAATCCAAATTTCTGTAAACCAACTCCTAAGCAAACAAAGAATAAAATTCTTGAAACGCAACACTTCTAAAAGGCTTTAAATTCTACAACAACTAAGAACAAACATCATTCCATGTGGTTAAACATCAGATCCAGGAACAACAACAATTCCTGTCGCCTCAAGTAGTCGACGAGCGTAGAATGCATCTGGGGCCGTTTTTGCAGCTTCAATTGCCTTTTTGGGCAGGTGGAGACGGGGAAAAAGATACATGGCGCCCTCCGCTCTGTTGCATGCGACACCTTCTAAGCTGTTGAATGCATCTTCTAGAGTGTGTACAAGGATAAACAAAAGATAGAAAACAATGGATTATTACCAGTTTCTGAAAAGTGCATTAGTCTTTATTTCGGCTATATACTAGCATAAATTTCATTTTTTTTTTAAACTATGAAGGGAGTATCTCATTCTTCTGTATGGAAACATTGTGAGAAGTGAGAACTATAAGGGCTTACTCATTTTCAGTCAGTAACAGGATGCAACAAACTCATAATGTTGAGATACATTTTAGCAATAAGAATAATGAACGAGTAAAACTGAAACAGAACCTTACGCAAGCATGGAGAGAAGATCAGCACGAAGAGTGGTCAAGAACTTCAACCCTCCAGGATACGTATTTAGTCGTTCAAAGAGAATCTCATACTTAGGTTGTAGAGCATGCCTCCGATTTCTCTCTGTCCTATAAAATGAAGATAACAAGCTTTCTTCAAGCCCAGATGCTTGACCCTTTTCTCCTGTAAATACAAAATTTCTTCCACAAAAACTACAATTTAAAGAACAAAATATAAGCACAAATCAAAATTCCAAAAAATGAAGGGGATAGAAACTGACCAACAGGATGCTCCAGACCAAGATATTGTTGTATCAATTCGCGAACTTGCATTCTATTAACATCATATTCTCTAGCTAGAACAAGTAGTAATTCTTGCCATTTTTTAAATGATAGACTAAAATATCGCTGCATTCGAAAATGCATTGTAGTAGATTAGCAAAGGGGGAAAATATATCAATACAAAATTACAAATTAATACTATTTAAAAAAAAAAATCCTCTATCACTCAAATTACCTCCGAGAAATCATTGAGAACTGCATCTATTATATCTGTTTTACTTGATGATATTGCAACATGCATCGAATCATGCACCACTTTCAATTCTCTGAAAAACATGGTAACCCAAAATTATAATTATATAAACAAAACAAAAAAATACAAATAGGAAAGAACCCACACAAAGAAAACCCAAACACACCTCTCAATTGAGGAATTATGTTCTTGCAATGAAGAAGATGAATTCCCATCCATTGGGTTGACTAAAGAAATGGGTTGTGTCCCAACAGCTTCACTCTGATAACAATGTACACAAAATCTGTCTAAATTGCAATACTTCATATCTTAAATTAACAAAACCAAAACATAAAAAAGAGAAAAATTAAACTTGGGTTTACTTACAGGAAAGATTTGGAGCTTGTTGTTGGGATCATTATTGGGTCTCATTCTGGTTCTCATCAAAATTGCCATACCTTTCTTGTTTCTGTTCATAACCAACAAACTTACCCTCTATTTTTCGATGCAACAGAAATCTGGTCTTACTTTGCTTAGCTTGCTTAGCTTCCAAGGACAAAAACAAAAAGCCCCATTAATAAGGACCAAAGCTACAAAACTGACTGTTTCCTGACAGCCATATACATCATGATGACAGATAATTGATGAGCGTTTAAATCAAGTGTCTGAAGAGGTACAACAATTTGTTTTTTAAAAAGTCTGAAACTGGTTATTAATTTAAAGCAAATGTTAAAAACATATCCCATTTGCAGATTAATTCAAATGATCCATGTCCAGGATATGCATCACTTGGTCCTCTAGTTTGGGGCATCAAAGGATCCAAAATCAGATTCTTATAGTTTGGGGCATCATTTTACTAATGGTTTTACAAATTTAAATTTATAAGAAATACTCTATGTTACAATATAAGAAATACTCACTGTTGGAACTCTATGTTATTCGGTGGAAACTGACTGACATCATTGCCATAGCACGCCGTAACTGAATCATTCAAACCAAATCATTCAACAAACAAATTAACAACCGACCTTATACTGCCTAATCTATTAAAAGATAAGTATTAGTAGTGTTCATGATAAGTGATACATACGTAAATATGGAGGACTGTATCTAGCTGCAGTGCCAACATCACCATGACAGAGGCGGAAGAGCTCTGTCAAGAAGATCATGAAGAGACATTGAAGATGAAGCTTAGACATGAGAGGAAGTAAATGAGCAATTGCCTTGAAAGGCTTAGGCTTAACCGCTTAAACAAGAATTTATAGTTATCTTGTCTTAATACATCTTTCAACCATTTCTTAAATTAAAATTTATAGTATTTTCAGAAAAAAAAAATAATAACAATATTATATAAACAAATAAAACAACATTATTAGAAGATGAGCAATATAAATATAAAGAGTGCTAAATGCCTAGCCAGCCGACTCACGAACCTCAAGTGTGCTTTAACATAAGCATAAATTTATACAGTGAGTTCTAGAAGAGGAGCAATATAAATAGACAAGTATCCATGCAGTAAACTGCGAAAGAAGAAACATACTTATCACAAAGGCCTGTTCGAATTGTAGGGATGAGTTCGTCCATGAAACTTAGCAACCGGTTCTTCCCAGCACTAGCCATCACTTCACTGAGACCAAGGCATACCCCCTACCAGCCAATGATGAATATTAAAAAATTGATAAATAAATCCTTATGGCATATAGATGGCATGATGTGCATTTGACAATTTATTTTGAAAACTCCAAGGAGAATGAGTTACACAACTTCAGGAAATAAGTGATGAATAAGGAAATGAAATGGACTCGTTCTTGTTCATTATCAATGTCAGCTCATTGTGCTCATAGACAGCATCATGAATATTCTGCTAACTTTGCCATTAACAGGATACCACACACGCACACAAACCCTAAGATGGTGTTATCATCTCCTCAACATTATAATACTATTGCATAATTAATGGGAAGGATCTGTTATTATAATACATTGATGCTGCACATGTTCATTACTCTGATATTCTGACCATCGGCAAAGCCATTGCTGTTGTTTAATTTATTTCATACTTGTTTATATCATGGAATATAAAACACCCAGTTGGAATGGTTTTGTACTAATTAATTCAAGTGGATGGCATATAAACAATAAATTAACAACTCTTTGTTTATTAGGCTTTAATTGCAGGAGGGGTTCTATTTAGGGATATTAGCATTGGTTCTCATCATCTCCGAAGGCAAAGTTGACATATAAAAGAAAAGGCTTAGTTGTAAAGATTGAAGACAAAGATGACAAGTTTGATTCTTGTCACATTTGTATATCAAGCAAATCAAAGGAGTATATTTGTCGCCTTGTGTCGCTCTGTTGGTTTTTTTATGTATTTGTTTGGCAGATTTGTTGTATCTAGCAAGTCAGATGGCCTAATAAAATACCAGTATATTTTTCTTTAATCCATCTTCTGCGACTACTTTTGGGCTTTATAAGTGCATTGCATTATACAATCTTGTCTACATACAGTACATAAACTATGCCACCACAAGATAATCAGGAAGAAACCATGAACCTACCTCTGATATAGACAGGTTAAGATCATTTGTGATCCCAGACTGTGTAGGTGCAGAATAACCGATCTGTAACACAAATTACACTAATTAGAACATCCCTAGTCCAGCTACATTTACACGAATTTAAGGTAATATGTAAAATTCACATAATAGTAGGGAATCAAATACAAAATTCAGATCATGGTCCGTGTTTTAATATAAGTATTGTACTGAAAATTGGTTTCCAAGTACTTACACATGTCCCAAATGTGAACGATCCACAAACTGCAACAAACGTACTGAGTAGAACCATCAATATGGAACCTCCATTGTCACAACTTTTAAGCTGTCCAACTTCATGATCCACTGCCTTTCTGTTTTCAATAAGAGGCTCAGTCATATATTCTTGTAGCACACCATTACCATTCTCAACATCATGGTTGACAGTCATGTTTCTATCTACCATGTACAAAACTAAACAGACAAAGAAGATGAAGAAGAAAATACGGAAGAAATGAAAGAGAAGAGTGCCTTCTTCTCTTCACTCTTCATATATACAATGTGTTCCCTCCATATTTAAACTATATGGTAGAAAGAAAGCATGTGAGGCGCAGCTGTCACCTTGGTGGCTATTAGGTCCCCTGCAAACAATGCTAACTATATAAAAGAAGTTCTGATCTAAGGATGAAAGGGAAAACCACGTTGTTTTGTTGTAATATTATGTAAAACTAAGAACCACATGATTTTCATGCAGTTAACTAAAGCAGACATGGTTTTATTATGGGTTTTTTTAGTTCATCAACAACATAAATTTAGTTCTCTCTATTGCGACCCTAGCCTACAACAACATATCATATCTATGACTTGTACCTTTAAAAATAGTTAAGCAGAACTCATGGCAGTTAGGTCATCGGGGTTGGTTTTTTCAGAAGTGATTCATCTGAGAGAGGTTGCAGTATTGAAATTCTCCTAAAAGTTACACAATGTAAGAATTGACTACATGAAAATACCTCTACCTTAAGTGTCCATAATTTAAGGAACTCCTGTCTTTGCACATCTGGATCTGAAATACCACGCAAGTATTCTGTTTCATTGGGTGAGAAGTAACGCCGAGCAAAAGGCAAAAGGTCGTTCTTTAGCTTCCTTTCCTTATCTTTTATATCAATACCTATCTGCAGTTATTTAAAGGGAATGGCTTCAAATAACTTCCTAGTAAGGCAATACATGCGCAGGCAGGAAAGGTAACTAGAACTTGGCACAAATGAGAAAGAAATAATAGTACCGGAGAATCTATAGTCACTCCACAGGCAATCAAGGATGTAGTATGTGAAAGGTTAAACTGCAAGGAAGGTGCGTCCCACTTTTTATCATGTTGCCACTCTACCTATTCACGTCAAATAGACATAAAAATCAAGAGAGTTCAAAATAATCAACGCAAGTAGAATAAGAAGATGAAATTAAAGAATGTTGTGTAACATAATGGAAGTAAATAAACTGACCTCTGGCTTCCCAAAAGTGTTCTTTTTGAACATCAATGATCTTGAACTTACTTGACTGCTAGTATCTAAACAAAAAACCAAATAAGAAAGCTATCAGAAAAGCATGTATACATTATACCTTTTTTTAATATCATGCTATTTATCCATTGTATCACCTTTATCCAAGTCATCACAGGATTCAGAACATAAAGCAAGATACCCAAGGGAAGGGAGCTTACAAAGCTGCTAACAAGGGGAATAAACAACTAAAGGGGAAATGGATTACAAAAGTGCATACAACAATTAAAACAAGTACAAGGGGAAATGTGTTTAATTTTCCAAATATTTAGCTATGGTAAATTACCTCAACCAAAGGCCTTTTACCGTGTACCAACATATCCATGCTCCTTTCTGTCTGTTAAACAAAAAATAGAAAATATCTTAGTTAAACTGACATATCAACTTTAATAACAAAATGAGATAATACTATCACTAGTTTTTGCTTGAAAGTCAACATTTATAAGGCCCTAGAACTGTCATCATCCAGCCAAACAGCATAAGCCACCAATGTGATAATCACATCGGTGATAAAACTTATGGAAGGTGCTAGCTAACCAAGGCTGGTATTTAACATGCCCCATATACTACCTAATTCACATCATATAATGCATTCTTGTATGAACCAGGTCATCAATGGAAACAAAATCCAATAGTCCAAAAATGGTGAATAGATTGTGCCTCCTTTGTGAAACTTAAAACATGGCAACTGTCTCCAAAAGCCAGTCCCTAATACTACTGCTCATATCAAGTATCAACAAGTTCTTTACCCAAAAAAAAATTATCAACAAGTTCACTTCAACGTTACATTAACGTAATATTATCTGAATATCAGTTTTTTATGTTTAATTCGTTTTTCAAGGAATTCAAGCAAACTACTTATGAAGTAACAAGTGCAATATCTATTGATAGGGTTAGGGAAAAAAAGGGAAGATGATTGGCATGTTTTAGCCCATATCTGATATGAAGTCTAGAAGCTGAAAATGGGGATGTATGTCTAGTCTATTTAGAAGGTAATGAACTAACAATATATTAGAATAATCTATCACGAAGGTGAGGTTGTACAAGTATATAACTGCTGTAAATAACAAATCTGCCTTACATACCCCATGTGTGACCCTGTAATTCCTTTCTCTCATCTCAATGAGAAAAGGAAAAGTGGGTGGAGCTTTTCTCTCAAAAATGCTTTTCTGAGAGCGTCTAGCCCGAGCTTCATCATTTCCCAGAGTAACAGTTTCTACACCCCCAATCTAAATATATGATAAACCAATCAGTCAAAAAAGGTGAATATTCAGTCATTGAAATTAGTTCAAGTCTTTTAAGAAAACATAAAATGATATTTTCTTTTGATCAGTTAAGTAATCATGCATTGACTACATTCGCGGGCAACAAAAGTGGCAATAGATCTATATATACATTTATCACAAATATGATCTAGAAATGTCCTAGTTTGTGTGCTGAGCTAGTAACCCATTGGCAACATACTCTTAGTTATTCAATAAGGATTGTGAGTCACTAATTAAAATGGTTAACCGTGAAATTTAACCCAGATGGTTGATTAGATAGTATTCTATTCTTTATCCCAAAAAATATGATAAGGTGATGGTACTACCATCATTAAAGATGAGTAAAAAAGCACCAAAAGTTCATTGCTAGCATCAAATCATTGGAAGACGACAAAAAGTGGCTAAATTGTTAACTTTTTGAAGTAAAAAGGAGCGAACCAGATCAGAAAGCGTGTGATTCTTTATCATATTCTCAAGTCTCTCTCCATGTGCAGTGCCAATAAGCATCACTCCTCTTTCGGCTATGGAACGACAAGCAAGTGCCTCTGCTTCTGTGCCAATCTCATCAACTATGATTACCTCGGGCATGTGATTCTCTACAGCTTCAATCATGACTCTGTGTTGCATGGATGGTTTTGGAACTTGCATTCGCCGTGCACCTCCTATTGCTGCATGGGGAATATCACCATCCCCTCCTATTTCATTGCTAGTGTCAACAATCACCTAACCAACATAAGTCCTCCTCAATGAAGTTGTGAGCATTAAGTGTCAGATTTTTTATGAAAGACTAACAAAGAACATAACACAAACTTCATGTAGCCAATCAGACGGACATGAGTATAGAGAAATTTTACGCACCACTCTCTTGTGAAGCTCATCAGCCAATACACGTGCAATCTCACGCATAACAGTTGTCTTACCTACTCTAGGCCTGGTTAAGTCAAACCGAAAAGAAAAAAAAGTCCTTCAGTAACTGAATTTCATATAAAAGCTCATTTAATCTGCATGTTAGTCAGAGCTTATTTAGCATCATAATGATACAGTAAGGAACATTATTACAATTTTTCTTAGTGTTAAAAGGTGTACTTATCTATGACACGTGTAACTTGAAAGAATAGAAACTCCATCTTCAGAGATTTTCAAACTTACATCCAATATGTACCCATGTTTCTCAAAGAACTCCTAATCACAAATTAACCCTCCAAAGTTATGTATGAAATGCCACTGAACTTGCACATCTCTGTAAATCATAAAGTGACTAACATGATAAACTGTGACTAAAATCCTTATTGATTTCATAAACTAGTTGGAACAACCTATTGAACTTATTGACCTACTGACAGTAATGTGACTAACATGATAAACTGTGACTAAAATCCTTATTGCACATCTCCGTAAATCATAAAAGTGACTAACATGATAAACTGTGACTAAAATTCTTCTTGATTTCATAAACTAGTTGGAACAACCTATTGAACTTATTGACCTACTGACAGTAATGTGACCCTCTGGACTAAACACTATTATTAAAATGCTTTAAAACCAGTAGAATATTTTGCCATCTAGTAACACATACTTTTGACAAATGGACTTTCTAGTATGACATCAGATATTCCAATGTTAGGTGACGAAGAGATGTCATTTTTTATTTTTTTAGAATTTTCTTGTTTTAGAAGGTTAACGCAAGAAAGTATCTTATCCCAATAAGATGATATAAATTAAGGGGGCTTGGAGTTTGCTCCAAAACTTTGAGAGAGGGACATTGTTCTTGGTGGGAACAGAATTTGGCATTGGATCATATTTTGGGAGGAAAAACTAAAGCTTAAATAGAATAATGACTGAACTACCAGCTTCTATAAAACCATCAGTAATTGGGAGATCGAATGAGGCTCACCATATTACTAATGATGATTCAGATGGAAAGTTTTGTATGTGCAGAGAAAACCTAACCTGAAATACAAAACACAGATCATTCCTTATCAATTTTAACATCTAAATAACTTATAGACAATAGTGAAGTTTTTTCACTGATGACAAAACCAAACAATAACAATCCGATTTTTATCAAGCAAAAAACCCAATTTAAACTTTCTCCCTAATCGATTGAGATTCAAAGTAAAACCTTCAATGGGGGTGTAAAACCAGGCTTGCAAAACCAGGCTTCATCATCAAAAATCTTCTTCGAGAGCGGAGAAATTGATCCATTCGGAAAAATCTTCTTCTTCTCCTCTTCAGAAATCGAGCTGGAGAACAGAAGAAAGTGAGTTCTAGGGTTTGCTTTGCTGAAAGAAGAAAAAAATTAAGAAGAAGAGATCAACAAAGAGATCTAAAGAATAAGGAGATCTAAAGAAGAAGAAGGAGATCTTACCTTTTCTTCTTCTTCTTCTTCTTCTATCGTCTTCTCCTTCATTCGTCCTTCTTCTTCCCTACTTCGAGAGTCTGTTTCGTCCCTGCTTCTTCTTCTATCATCCTCTCCTTCTTTCGTCCTTCTTCTTCTTCCATGTTTCGCCCTTCTTCTTCTTCTTCCCTGCTTCTCCTTCTTTTGTCCTTCTTCTTTTTTCTAGAATCTGTTTTTCATCAAGTTTTTTCGCCAAAGCACGAAAATCTCCCTCCAAAGCAGGAAACCATTTGGCCAAAGCGTGAAGTTAAAAAAAAATTTTGCTACGGTTTCAAACCGTTGGCAGGTTTGGCCACGGTTTAAAACCGTAGCAACCCTTTTGGTGTAGTGTTTTTTTCAACGGTTTTATTTTTTAGCCACGGTTTTAAATCGTTGGCCGTTATAGCCACGGTTTTTAGCCGTGCCAAATAAACCAACGGCTTAGAGCCGTGGCCACCTCCCCATAGCTAAACAAGCCTTTTGGTGTAGTGACACCTCTTGATTTACTATACATAATAACGATATTATCTCCAACTTAAACACCATCATATTAAGCTCTCATTATGGGCCTTGGTGGTGTGAGATTTTTTTCAAAAAGACTTGTTGCTATTAGGGAGTGGACCACTTTCTCATAAACCTCCACGACAACTCTTCCTTAATGTGAGACCATTAAGCCAACACTATCCTAACATTTTTTTTGTCAAAACTCTTTGTTTGCGGATCTCACTCGATAAATTTTCTATTTTAGTGTCTCTTATTCCATTTATTTTGTGTGAAAAATGTACTCTTATGTAGGAACCAAGTCATGAGCTCTAACACTTATATCACTCATAGATAGCTACTATCAAAAGTAAATAACAATATAAACTTTCTTTTTCTATGGATTTCATTTTCTAATTAGTCGATTACTTTCAAAATCCAATACTCTTAAGGTTTTAATTTTTTAGATATTCATTCCTTTCATTGACTTTTGCTTCAAAAAAAAAACAAATTCTACCCAATATATATGTGGGAGTTTACAATTGAACTTATTAATGTAACCTTGAGATCTCAACTGTAGAAAGATTCCTCGGTGAGACAAATGAAGTCTCTAATTACAGAAATTCTAATTGTCGAGGAAACCAGTTAGCCTCTCTCCTCTAATTAATGAAGTCTTTGTGGATCAAATACATTCATAATTAATGAAGACTCGTGACTTAATTAACCTAGTCATGTTTGAGACTTAGATACTTTAGTCACTTGTAGTCAACCTATCCTCCTCAACAAGGGCTCACCAAATGGAACATCATCAAGTATCACTAAATGACAATGTTTTATTTAGGATATGAATGTAAATTGTTTTGATTTTTGCAAATGATCAAATTTGGTCATTTGAGACTGTAAAGCCTCACCAAATAGAACATCATTAAGTATCACTAAATGACAATGTTTTTTTAGGATATGAATGTAGATTTTTTTGATTTTTGAAAATGATCAAATTTGGTCATTTGAGACCATAAAGCCTCCCTTTGATTTATTTATTTATTTAAGACATCATTGAAGCTTAGGAAATAAATTTTTGTCTATATTTGATCATTAGGATTTTTAATTTGTTGATTTCGGAAGAGGAAGGTCAATCGTGTGTAAGATAGTGAAAGTTCATTTTTTTTGTTCATCAACTACGTACAAATTTTTTTTTATCTTCCTTCAGTGTATATAAAGCCATGATCATCTACTCTAGTTATGAAAAAATTGTTGTACGTTTAGAAGTTTTTAAGAAGAGGTAGAGTTTAGAAGATGGGTAGGTTTTATATTTTATTGAGTTCTGAAGCTTAAATTTCTTCATGCAAATATTAAACTACAACCGAAATTTTCATTTTTTTTTTACACAAAATGAAATATTTCGTAAAATCGCAAGACCAAAATTAACTAAAAAAACGAAATCACAATCCTTGTTATGGGCTAAAATTGACCAAATATAAGTGTTCATTTCTGTCTTTCTTGCTTTGTGATGTTGAATAAATAAATCTGATCATACAACTGAAAGCTAATTAATGCACCCACTAACTACTAACAACCAACCTAATTAAGGGGTGTGGAGGTAGAGGGGTGTCTTGGGCACCTACTAACTACTAACAACCAACCTAATTTCGTTTGGTGTTCTTTGAGGACTCGGCTGCATGAGTTGCACTCTGTGACAGCCAGCTTGATTGAGTGGTGATGTGCCAATCTTGTGTACCTATGTGGTACAACCATTGATGCAGTTTTTTTTGTTCCTTGCTTTGATCATGACCAGCAAACCTGCTGACCTATACAAAGAATGCACGTGAGCCACGGACTACCATTGTGGTGGTCGATGGTACTTTGATGCTAAAGTCAGATAGGGATCTGAGGAAGGTGTAATGATGTAAACAAGAAAATTTTAACGTACCTTAGCTTACCAACATGATGTAAACAATAAATTTTTAACGTACCTTAGCTTACCAGGTCATCGATGGCGTAGTTTAGGGAAGAAGATCTTTGTGGAAATCTTTCTCTATTAGGAGTCTTGTTGTGGAGGGAAGTTTCCATGTTAGTCATGTGCTCCTAGATACATGAGAGATAGTTCTCGTTCCGAGAGTAGTCTATAGGTATAAGTATCCATATGTGATACATACTCTGGAATTTGCTTCTTGGTTGGAAGCAAAAAGTTGTTGTACCTGCTCATTAGAAATTGATCCTCAAGATACTTGTCTTAATAGGGCTTATGGGTATTGAGGATAGTTGTGGGACACGTGGGCTTAGCATGTTGTAAAAATCCAAGTCTGTTTTGCGGATTACATTGGGCGAGCTTAAAACCGCTTGGGTCAGATCAATGGTGGGCTGACGCTAGGGCCTGTTATTCCTCGAGATCATCATGACACATGTACGGTGCAGAATTGTGACCGCTTTGGTGTATCATGAGCTACTCCCTTACAGTAAGTGGGGCGTTTAGTCGTTTCACTAACTCTCTGAAAAACAAATGTCCCATCATGGTGATTGAACCTGAAGCGTTGTCTCGAGTGGCGCATAACATTAATGGGTAAATGACTGCTCAAGAAGGAAAGATACAACTTGTCTTCTCTATAAATATCCATCGTTCCGAAAAAGATTCCTCTCGTTCTTATCTATATGATTTCTTCAAGCAATCGTGTTGCTGTAAAGATTTATCCTTCTATCAATGGCAGACAATGTTGAACTTTCTTCTAAGGATCTGTTGTCCTTCACTTGTCTCAAGCTCTTCGAGGATAATCTAGTCGATGAAACCGAATTAATCAAGCTTCGAAGTCTGTACTATATTCCAGGGGATCTGGAAATCATTCCCGTGTTTGGAGATTTGGTTCCAACTAAACCCCCTCAAGGGTATATAAGTTTGCACCAGGGCATGTTTGAGTCGAGGCTCCGATTCCCACTATCGGATGACGTCTAGCATTTCTTCCTCTCTCCGTATGCCTCCAGCTTAAATGGTTTCGAGCTGGTTGAAAGTTTTGATTGTGATTCTTCTTAGGGCAAATGATGTTGGCCTTCATTTGACTTTGGTGGTAATCCATCATATGACCATCTCTCGGTTGGATTCTAGGGGCCTTGGCATACTGAATTGCCCTGTTTGCTTACGTTAAGTAGAGAATGACACTAAGCCCTTGGAAAGGTATTGGTTCCTGGCTTCGATGAATTCTTCGTACTTCAAGCTTGGGGGTTGTAAAGTCCCCAGATACTTCCAGTTTGACCTTCATAAGTTTCTTAGTTGCTAACTTATTTTTCCAATCCCAGATGCGATGCTAATAGATATCATTTATTTTCAGGGAAGTTTGCAGTTTCGACTCTCACTGTGGAGGAAAATGGATAGAGAGGGAATTCATCAAACTCCCACAAACGTCGGTTGAGGAAGTCATAATGTCAGGCAATGTTGTACGTAGCGAGTTGCTACGGTATTCTCATGACATTCTTGTTGCACCGAGTTCGTCAGTTGAAAGGGTTGTCAGTCATCATTCAAGGAAGAAAAGTTTGAATATGTCTAGCCCAACTAAGTTAGTAGAATTGGAGGCGAGCGTGCCTCCTATTGTTGTTTCGAAAAAGAGACAGTCCTCTGATTATGCGACTTCTACCCTTGGGTTGTCGCGTTTTGCTCAAGCTGCAACTTGAGGGGGTCGTCGTCTCCTGCTTGATGCTGCTACTCTCCCAATTCATTTAGAGGGAGCGAACATTGGACCAAGCATCGACGTTTCATGTAACCATGGGTCCGAGGTAGACGGTTGTGCCCTTGAATCGCATAGTTCTGTTGCACTGCATCTTGAACCTCGCGGATGTGTTTTTTCCTCGGAGAAGCTCTCACTGACTTGTAGATGTCGTACTCAGATGCTCTCTATCGAGTGGGTTCCTTGACTAGTCAGCTGCAGAATTTTGATACTGCCGTGAACTTGGGTTCCGTGAAGGCCGTAGTTTCTACCTCTGAAGCGAAGTTTGCGGGCATAAGATCTCAACTGAGGTCGGCCAAACCGGATTTGGCATAAACCCGTGCTGAACTTGGTTGGACTAGGGCCAAGTTGGATCACTTAGATGTGGTTGTGGAAAAATGGCCATCCGATCTATAGGCCCATGATGTTGAGAGGAAGCAGGCGGAGATAGAATGGGTTGTCGTACGACAGCAGCTGGAGTTGAAAGTTGATAAGGGGCTTCACCACATTCACGAGGCGAAATGATTACTATTGGATCAGCATTCACACTATGTTGCCTTGGTAGGCTTGATAGATTTTTACATCTCGGGTCAGAGGCGGTTAATCTCGTCAGAGATCATTTGGGGTAAATTAGAGTTTTTGGAGTTTATCAGAAAATAGCATCCATGTATCGGCCTTGACTTTGCCTGTTATAGAAGAGTTGTTTTCGGACCCATCTCTCGAGAGGAAGACCTTGGTTCTGCACGACGGGCTATTGAGGATGATGTTTCCCCTTAAAATAGTTGTAACGTCCTTTTTGTGGCAGACCAAACTTTCAATGAAAGTATTGCTTGGTCTTGCATTGTCATGTTTTTTTTAGATGATCTGTAGATCGTAGAATTAGCACTATCTGGCCTGGTTGCTGGTAGAATGCCCACTTTTGTCAGTTGAGTTGTATCGAAAACTGTTTTTGTCTACTGTTGTTTATGGGTAACCATTGTAGTCTGTATATTGCAATTTGTGCGCTGTGATGCTCCAAGAATGTTATCCTTCGGAGAGCGTTGATCTCTCAGTGGGTCGTCGTATCATGCACGAGGATGTCGACGAGACATTAATTTCATCTATCTCCGCCATTCATGCCCGGCGAACTGAGTGTTGGGCACCAAATTCATCATCATCATTGTCTGTTTAGAGAGTAATGATCTCTTAGTTAGTCGTCATCATTAGGAGGGCAAGCGCTGACTAGACTCCCACTTCCTCGGTCGTTGTCGTCCGCGCGTAGTGGACTAGGTGTTGGTTACCAAAAGTTGTTGTCATCGGTTGCGAGCTGACTAAGCTTACCTGATAAGTTCAACATTCATTGTCTATTAGAGAGCAATGATCCCTTGGAGAGTTGTTGTCATCAAGCGAGCGATTGCTGACTAGAGTCCTACTTCCTCGGCCATCGTTGTTCGTGCACATTGGACTCAGCGTTGGACACCAAAAGGCGTCGTCATCTGTCGTGAACTGACTCAGCTTACCTGGTAAGTTTGACGATCATTGTCTATTAGAGAGCAATGATCCCTTGGCGAGTCATTGTCCTCAAGCGAGCAAGCGCTGACTGGACTTCCACTTCCTCGGTCGTCGTCATACGTACACAACAAACTAGGCGTTGGGCAACAGAGACCATCATCATCAGTCATGAACTGACTAAGCTTACCTGGTAATTTTGGAGATCATTGTCTGTTAGAGAGCAATGATTCATTGGCGAGTCGTCATCATCAAGTGGCCAAGCATTGACTAGACTCCCACTTCCTCGGCTCTCGTTGTCCGCACTACAAGAAAAAGTCTCATCAATAGCGTTTCAAAACCGCTATGGTATCCTACTATAGCCGTTTAGTAACCGCTATGACAGCCAAAGCTATAAAAGAAACACGGGCTATCATAGCGTTTTTAAACCGCTATGGTAGGTAGACTATTAATAGCGGTTAAAAAACGCTATGGTAGACTATCCATAGCGGTTTAAAAACGCTATCGAAGACTGCAAAACAGCTATGGAATACTCTGCTATAGCGTTTGAAAACTGCTATAGTAAACTATATATAGCAGTTAAAAAACGCTATCGAAGCCTATAAAACCGCTATTGAATACTCTACTATAGCGTTTTACAACCACTATGGTAGACTATACATAGCAGTCTAAAAATACTATGGCAGCCTATAAAATTGCTATGGAATAGTCTACTATAGCGTTTTAAAACCGCTATGGTAGACTATACATAGCAGTTTAAAAACGCTATGGCAGTCTATAAACCTGCTATGGAATAGCCTACTATGGCGTTTGAAAACCGCTATTTATAGTCTACCATAGCGTTTTAAAACTGCTATAAAACGTTCTTATATACTATACCATAGCGGTTTTGAAATGCTACAGTATGTTTATATCCTTTAAAAATGATATTGTAGACTAATATTATAGCGTTTTGAAAAGCTATTAATCAACATTTTTCTTGTAGTAGAGCCAGTTCACCGTAATCTGGAAACTTGAAAAGGAAAGTAGATCAAGACACAAGATTATGGAATACATTTTATTGACAACAAATTGAATAATAGCTTGAAAATGTACCAATACAGAACCATTCATGGTGCACAATAATTCTCTCGAAAACAGGAAGGGGAGACTAACTACTGCAGAATATTCAACACAACACTTGGCTACTCCTGGATTTCCGTTAGATGCTTCTAAAGTGAATCAGCATAATCAACAAATTGATTTGCACCTGATGCATCAGCAGTAATGAATGACAGGTGTGTTTGATGCATCAACAGTAATGAATCAACAAATTGATTTGCACCTGGATTTCACTTTTATTGTTGTCCTCCTCTTCCTCAGCTAGGATGTTCAAGTCAAGTGTGTTTTCCCACCCCTGACTCCTTGTAGAGAACCATCTGAATTCAGCTTGTGCCACCCTATTGAAGGCTTCCTCCAACTGCACTTGATAGGAGACTGTATGCTGTTTAGTGCATCCGGGTTCTATCTTCCAATTAGCTGCATTATCTTCAATGACAAGATTTTCAATGCTAAATTTCAGCCTGATATCTTAGTAGATTCATTTTACCAGTTCAAAATCTGTACAATATTGCTGAGCATATAGCCTATTGCTCCTTTCAGACCATAGGCAATAAATTGTCGCATTGTGCGTGACCTTTTTAATCTGAGAAGTGCTGCTATTCCCACTGAAATGCTGATCACACCACTGCAACTCCTCTTCCCAGCCTGTAATTTGTCTCGAATAGCACAAGACCTACAACATCTTGCTCCATACATACTTTGAATAATTGCATTCAAAGAATATATGCCTATCAGTCTCACTTACCAGATTACACAGTGGACAAATGTCTTGCTGAGCAATTCACCATTTCTTCAGGTTACTCAATGTTTTCAGTGCCCCATGCACTAGAAGCCAAGTTATAAAGCTGTGTCGGGGTATGCTGCCCTTGTACCAAATCAATGCAGCCCATTATACTTTCCTGCTTCTCTTTCTTATACCTTTGTAAGTTGCTTTCAGCTGGAAGTGGCCATCATTTCCAGCACTCCACACTATAACATCCTGTCTACTATCATCAATTTCTACATCTTCCAAGTTGCTGGCTATTTCAGTTATTGTGTTTCCTACACTCTGCGGGTATATGCCATGCATTATGACTTATAATGGCCAAGACCTTCGCCTCCTGTAACAAAACAGTGGAGAATTGTTCACGAACCATAATCAACAGATGGCGACACCACAGATTGTCCCTGCAGTTGTTCCTCATAGCTGTTCCAGGGTCTGTCACGACCCAGCAAATTCATCCAGAGCCGCACAGGAAAACATGAGCCATGGTGCTCAAGGACAGATGCACCTATTTAGTCGGCCTCTATGCATCCTCGAGATGTCATAGCAAAAGTACCTGGTGAAATTACGTATGAAGCTGATTGATAACCCATGAAGATATTGAATTTCAACAAGCAAACACTGACAAAATCTTATACATACCTATCCTCACACCCCCTGTACATATAGCTCCATTATCACCAAATATAGCACTTTTATTAAGTGTAATGTGGCAAATCTGACATACATTCTCATAGTTCTGACCTGAAAAATAAAAATAAATGCATAAGCAAATAAGGCCGGGAAAAAAAGAAAGAAAATGAAAGCTGAGCTAACAGTATATCATAAAAGTCTATATGCACGATCACATGCTAACACGCATTAAAACTGGTTCTCTAGATTATGTAAATCCATGAAATGGTGACAAGTACTGTAAGTTATCAGTACGTTAAGATAATTCAAAGTTATTCGTCACTAACTATAATGTGCACCTTAAATTAGCATACCAATAAAACTGCTTCAATACCCCAATATCATAGTTTTCCCAACCAATATAAAAAATAAACAGAGAAATCAGCTAGAATTTTCTAAAACAGTAAGATGATGTAAACTGAAAGAAAGGTTCTACACAGTAAGCTCTGATGTGTTTCAGGGAGAAGATGCAGACAATACATTGACACTAGAAAAGGAATTAACAGATATTTCTACTGGTGGAATGGTTTTTTAGTAATCGTGGCTGTGAGAAAACAAGGGAATCTTGTGTGATCCTCCATGTTATCAACACTTTTATTCAATGAAATAAGGGAATGCTCTTGTAGATGCTCTTTTGTTTTCATGTCCAAGTAAAAAACGAAAATGCGAACAGCCATTCATAAAGAAGAAAAGGATATATACAGACATGTTTTTGTACAATAACAGAAAATGACAAACAGTTCCTAGATAGGTGCATGCCACCATATGTTCAAGGCATTGGGTTAGAAACACAAAACTAGCAATTTCAAAGGACATGCTAACATAAATTGAAATAAATTTTTTTTCCAACCTGTTTGTCCTCTGCAAGGCCCATTTGGATGCTCGTAAGTGACGAATAAAGCTGCTGTGAAACAACACCTACACCAGTTTCTCCAAAAGACACCCTGCAAAGAGTAGAAATCAAGCTGAATGTTAATTAACTTCTTAGACTAATTTCTATCATTATTTGAGGATGAGAGAAATCACTCAAATTTTTAAACTAAGCTAGAAAAGAATTTACAGCCAGACAGAAGCATTACAAAAACAGCTATTAATGCCAGACAGAAGCCACATCAACAGAGCAGCAACAGCAGCAACAACAACTATTACTGCCAGACAACTATCATCGGCCGATCAAAGGTCGTACATAGGTTTATAGCACTCTCTCTAACAGACTAACATAATCTCCTATTTCTTTATAACACTCTTACTAACAGAGATCTAATAGAGATCTGTTATGTAACAGAGCACCTACATTATGTAACAGATTGAACTCTCAGTCAGAGCACCTCATAGGCAGTCACAGAGCAGCATCAGACTTGAACTCTCAGTCAGAGCACCTCATAGGCAGTCACAGAGCAGCATCAGACTTCCTTATGATTTTCCTTCCTTCTCCTAGTATAGGTAAACCTAATAGGGGCCTAACAATTGGCTAACAGCGCGCACTAGTTGCTGGAACATATTCCTTCCATTTATAGGCATTCCTTAGTTATGAAAGATCAAATTATCAAAAAAAAAAAAAAAAATTGAAAATGTTACATGCCTATATATGACCAGCATGCAAATGAATGTTGGTTTATATTCCCAACAAAACAACATCACAAAGTACTCTATGATTTACCAAATTTGAACTTCATCGCGAATATTTGCTAGTAGTGTTTTAACACCAAGGCTGCTTTGTTCATAAACCCCACCTTTTGATGTAGTAGTAGTTGTATAATAAATCGATTTATATGGTTCCTTTGATTTTTTTGCTTGATGTATTTTATATAGACTTATAGTTATATGACAATTAGTATGTTGAGATACTTTCGATAGAAAATAACGTGGGAGAGTTTCTAGCAAGTGTTTAGAAATGGTGGGGACATGTTGAGAGAAAATTGAAGGCTGTAAAAATAAACAGTTTTGGCCCTAAAATATAATTCATGCTGAGGGTAACTTTTGTAAACCAAACCTTAGTACGACAAGAAAACCCAAACTCTTTGCATGACAATATTGTGGATTTATCTAATCTGATCGGAGTCGAGTCGAGTGTAGTCGTACTAGCATTTTTTAACACTCTAATAATAAGTGTTCTATAATATGTTCAACAACAGTACTGCCACATTGATGCTCTAGATTGCGACAATCTACGCAAGGGCATAATATCATTTTAGGATTTCCCAAGTTGTTTGTAACCATTTTCACAAAATTCCATGCTCCTTTCTCGTACTCAGGATCAGCTCTATGACAAAAAAGACAAGAAAAATATTTTGCTCTAAGACCTCAGACATTTCTAATTCTATAATAAATATCTAACTACGCACAACTAAATTTGTACCTGTGCAGACCCACCCAACCTTTATCCAGCATCATATTTTCTTGTAGTACTCAGCCCAACAAATTCTAAAATTCAAACAAATAACTACTTAAATCTTCATGGGGTAATTGAAAGTTTCATATATATATATAAGCAGTACTTGAATGGAAATCCAATGTCATACTAAATACATATTCATATCCGTTCTGAAAGCATTACAAACTGGCAGCATAAATGTTAAACGTAAACACAAAAATTAAAATCACACAATGCTACAACATCAATGTGATGAAGGGGTTCAAATTGGATAAATTTTGGCCTTTTCACCTGACCAGACCATCACTTGCTTACAAAATTGAAATATCCCTCGCATTATCTATATCTTTTGTAGGCCAAACTTCTTTTATTTATATCTTATATATGGTCCCTAGTTCTACACTGAGATTTCGATCACTCTCGTTCCGTATCTTCAACTAATCCTGTTGTGAACCCCATTGTATCAAATACAAAAATGGATACTATCTAGCTGTAGAACTTGTTTGCCGTAGAATTTTCATGCAATGGTATCTTTCATTCATGCTAGTATAGCTTATTGGCTTATACTGTCTGCTTTACTAAAGTAGTCGGATTCAGCAATCAAATGGAACCCCCGCTGGATGATTGCAGGTAGTTTTCTACTTTTGCATAACTACACATACTGATGATGAAGATTAGATATCATCATCTTGGCTCTCTTTGATAAATTAACCGAAAGAAATAGAGCCTCAGTTTTTCAAAGTTATGAGTAACCCTAGAAAAGACCACTAGATTAGCGAGTACTCAATGTCCATTCTAATTAACAAAAGAAAAAAAAATATTGAAATTGCAAAGCAATTACTCATAATGTGTCTTGATCCTCAATGTCTTGAGCTCATTACCTCCGCGCTGTCACATTCGCACTCATTCTTATCTCCATAATCACACTTTGTCAGGATTAACCAATGTTATATTTGATTTTGATACACAGAGCAATATGAACACAAGTTTGGGTTGATGAGCAAGCAACTTTTAAGCGGTAAAAATGACATAAAAACAAGAAGTTAAGCAAAAGTTGAATAATTTTTAAAATGTAAAGATCACACGTGAGACGTATGACAGTAAAACGTATGGACCAAAAGAAGATGCCCCATCGGCTACTTTGTTCTCAAAAATACTATTTTTACAGAATTATTCCTCATCATCTTCCCCACCTTACTTTCTCTGATTAAAATGCTCTTTATAAGTAAATTTTGGAATCCTATGAGTTGAAACCCCTAAGAAAGCCAAAGATGAGAATTGGGAGGATGAAGGTTTTGCTCTTTCTTGCTTGGAGGAATTTTAACTTTAATGGTGGAGATGAAAAAAGACATAGGAACTTTGGATTTTAAAGCTTTTTTTAGTGGCCTTCTGCAGCCCTTTTGGTTGCAACAACAAACATGCTCATGAGGTTCATGCAAAGAGAGAATGTAAAATGTAGGTCCTAATCACTAAAGGAGTCTAAAGTTGGAATCATTCTGCTGATTTAGTCGATATGTATGATATTAAGACCTTACTCCCTAAAGCGTTGCAGGGTATGTACTTGTATAAAAGTAAGAATTACGTGTTTATGAGGAATTACTCATGTTTTCTCCTAAATGGTGTACATGGTTAGAAACTTTAAAATGGTATTATTACAAACAAGAACTCTAAACTAACAATAAAAGGTAAAGCTAAATTGGAAAATTGATTCATTTGACACCCTCACTCACAAACAATGTTTCTTTTTGTGATAATAATAATAAGATATCTATATATTACTATTAAACAGAAACAATAAGAGGAAGGCTCGAGTCCAAGTTCCTGGCCCCTCTTGAGACACGAGACTGAAAAATAGTGCTTAATCTAGATACTTTTTACATTCTTAAGCTTACAACCACTAATTACACTAATTCCATAGTCCTGCACTTGCAAAAGGCCCGTCTGAAAAACACCAGCTCAAAGCTTATCATCCTACTGATCAAACCATACAGGTCCAACAAAAACATTTGGGACTCACTTCGTTTGAGAGAAGCTATGGTCTATTGTAAATAATAAAACGCAAAGTCATCTACTCGTATCCATGCACTTTATAAGTGTGTGAGCAACCTCATAAGTCATAACAGAACTAATGCTTTGTGAAAAATGTAAAAAGCGGCATGAAGATCTCCTCCTCATTAAGAAAACCTGAGTATATACGGATTTCCATGGGAGACTGCACACCTTATAAAATGGGAAAATCCTGAATCATAAGTTTTTAGTTTCTTTAATTTTGTCATTTGTCATTTGCTTTTTTTTTTTTTTTTTTTGTGGGCGAGAATTTATGTTATTTATATGGTTGTTTCCTGTTATTGAATTCTCCAGCCGCTCAAGATTGGCTACAATGTAACAAGCAAAAATAAATCTTCTTCAAAGATCAATTTAAAGCGATAAAGAACTTATAGACCTGGATATTAGATAACTGGCAAAGTAAAATTGAAGGTTTGGGAGAAGAGTGACAACAAGGCAGTATATGTTTTAGGATCACCGGTAGGTAGTCAACCTAGTTTCTTGTATCCATTAACTAGCAACTGAAAATTTTCTACATTTGTCAAGTTATACTGTAAAACAAGACCACACTTAATTGTCAATGAAACCTGAAAACATAAAAATTCCCAGAGGAAGATAGTGTCTAAATCAATTTTCCATTTAAAAAAAAATCATCTGACAAATCAAAATGAACACAACCAGAGGAAAATAGCTTGCAGAGGTGGGGTAGGATTGATAAATAGCTTGCTCCACATGAAAATGCACCCAACAATTATACTCTCAATCAGAATGAGAAAGAAACATATAACCCTAATAAATTTCAAGAAAAATGCAGGAATTTTACTCAAAATGAAGAACTACACAACTCAACCAAATTAATACTGTAATAAGGAAATCAAAGAGGAAAGGGAAAAATTTCAATTCGAGAATTACCTATCTGAAAAATTGATCCTTCAATCAACCAAAACTGATACAAATACTGATCCTTCAAAGCCTTCCAAACACTTCCACAATTACTTCATGAACTGATACAAATCACTTCATAAACTGATACAAAAAATGATACAAATTAAAAATCGTTAGGGTTTGCGGTGAAAGCAAAGCAGGAGAGAGTGAGTGTGTTGAGAATCAGATACCTACCTGAAACGGAGAGCGACAGCACGTACGGTGATGAGTAGAACACGTTGGAGAGGGAGAAACAGAACGGAGAGGGAGAGCGATCGGAGAGGGACAGCAGAACGGAAAGGGAGAGGGAGAGGGAGAGCGATCAGAGAGGGAGAGGGAGAACGATCGGAGAGGGAGAGGGAGAACGATCGGAGAGGGAGAGCTGAATGCAGAGGGTGAGCAGAATGCAGAGGGAGAGGGAGACAGATCGAGCGGGATTCTTCTTCCTTCCTTCCCTCTTCTTTGTTAGCTTTTATTTTTCTTTCGATTTGCGCGGGATAGTTGGCGCCCAGCGAAATCAATCCCGCCTTCATCACATTTCATTTAGTGCACAAATGAAATTGGATATTGATAGCTGTTTACAATTGTTTATACTGTTTCAATAGCATTTTATAGCAGTTGTGTAAAAACCGCTATTCTCAAAAGCTATAAATGCTCATTTTTGTTGTAGTGCCGCGTGCAACGAACTAGGCGTTAGGCACCAGAAGTCATCCTCATCAGTCACGAGCTGAATAAGCTTATACCTGGTAAGTTTGGCGATCATTGTCTGTTAGAGAGCAATGATTCCTTGGCGATTCGTCCTCATCAAACGCGCGATCACTGACTAGACTTCCACTTCCTCGGTCGTCGGCTTCCACTCACAGTGGATTAGGAATTGGCCACCAGAAGTCATTGTCATCAATCGCGAACTGACTAAGCATACCTGGTAAGTTTGGCGAACATTGTCTATTAGAGAGCAATGATCCGTTGGCGAGTCATCGTCATCAAGCAGGCGAACGCTGACTAGACTTCCATTTCCTTGGTCGTCATCGTCCGCATGCAGCGGACTAGGCGTTGGGCACCAAAAGCCATCGTCATCAGTCACAAACTGACTAAGATTATCTGGTAAGTTTGGCAATCATTGTCTATTAGAGAGCAATGATCCCTTGGCGAGTCGTCGTCATCAAGCGGGCAAGAACTGATTAGACTCTCATTTCCTAAGTCGTCGTTGTCCGTCCGCACCGGAATAGGCGTTGGGGATAATATTCGATTATTGCGATAGCGGGGGTGATCGGGGGGTCATAATGGATAATAGTGGAAGTTTTAGTAAAGAAAATATTTTTAATTATAATATTTTTTATATGATCTACATTCTATGGTCGTTTAGGCCCGCCGCCATCTTCGTCTTCCAACCAGTACATCCCCCGCCTGTTGACCTTGGATACTCTGTAGGGTCCTTTCCAGTTTGGGTTTAGTTTTCCCTCGCCAGCTTCTTCGGTGTTTTGCTGGGTCTTCCTGAGTACCCAATCTCCCACCTTGAATTAACAGGGCTTGACCTTCTTGTTGTAGTATTGTGCCCTCGGTTGTTATTAGGCAACTATCTTGGTGGAGGCTAGATCCCGCTTTTCTTCAGGGAGGTCTAGTCCAACGCGTAAGGTGTCGCCATTACTGTCCGATCTGAATTCTTTCGTTCGAAAGGTAGACACTTCGAGTTCTACCGAAACCATAGCTTTTGACCCGTATGTCAGGGTGAAGGGTGTTTCTCCGGTAAGGATTATTTTAGTTGTCCGATATGCCCAGAGTGTTCCTGGTAGCTCTAGAACCTATTTACCTTTGACAACATCAAGTTTCCTTTTGATCGCCTCTACGATTGTTCAGTTGGTAACCTCTGCTTGGTCGTTGCCTTATGGGTGCCCTTGCCAAGAGAAGTGGTGATTGATGTTCAAACTTTTGCACAATTTTTTAACTTTGATACTTTCAAACTGAGTTTCGTTGTCGTTGACCAATACTCTAGGGATGCTAAATTTGCAAACACTGGTGGCTCATATGAACTTTTCTATCTAGACCTGCCCTATCTTGGGTAGGGGCTCAACTTCAACTCATTTGATGAAGTAATCAACAGCCACAAGAAGGAACATTTTACCGATCGAAGCTGAGAAGGGTCTGACGAAGTCCATCCTCTACTACACAAATGGCCACGGATTTGTCATCGGTGTCGGTGGCTGAGCAAGCATGTGTGTGTATTGCGTGAACCTCAGACATTTGTCGTATTTGTGGACAATATCTTTGGCGTCTCGTTGCATTGTCGACCAATAGCATCCTAGAGTGAAAGCTTTATGGCCGAGGGTTCTCTCACCCAATGATTTTCGCATATAACATCGTGGATTCTTCCAAGGACCTGACTTGCCTCTAAAGATGAAAGACATTGAAGTAGAGGTCCTGTCACCGATCTCCTATATAATTTGTCATTTAGGATAGTGTACATTGCTGTTCTGTATTTAAGTCTTCTGACTTCGACCTTCTCGGTAGATAAGGCTCCGGTTGCAATGTATTCGAGGATCAGAGTCATCCAATTTGGTGATGCGTCTGTAGAGCAAACATCTCTAGGTTCCTCTTTGTCGAGGCTTGATCACTCTTGCTATTCAATGTGACTTCGGCAGAGGCTGAGGTTTAGGTTGAGGTTAAGGCTTATGTGGCTAGTCCCATCAACTTTTTTATTGTTGTCCTGAGGGCATTGTACGACCTCGCACCTCTTGAACCCGTTCATTGCGCAGAGTCCCTTTTTGTGATAGGCTATCATGCGGGGGTCCTTGCTATTGAAATATCCTTTGACTTGGTTGACTACCAATCTTGAATCATTGTATGTCGTTAGCTGATCTATTTCGATCCCCAAGGCTAGCTACAGGCCGGATAGGAGAGCCTTGTATTCGGCCTCGTTGCTCGAAGCGGGAAACCCAAATCTGACAACTTTTTCGGGTGCGAAGCCGCTGAGAAAGTCGAGTGTGATGCTTGTTTCACTTGCTTTTCCCGTTGATGACCCGTCGTAGCGCTAGGTCCATTCCTAGATGGTTAAATCCAAGGTCTGGTGATTTGCTTTTGGCTCTTCTCGTTCGGTAAACTCAGTGATGAAGTCTGCCAGTGCCTGGGTTTTGATGGCGGTTCTTGGGGCATAGCTTATGTCAAACTCCCCAAATTTTACTGACCATTTTACTGAGCCCCCACTGGCATTCATGAAAAAAGATTTTTTTTGGTTGATTTTGATGCAATTTAGAGGGGATTTGAGCATGATTTTGGGGAATTTATGGACATTTGTCTTGAAAGGAAACATATTTTTTTTCTTCAAAATTTTAGAGATTTCTATGGTGTGGGGATATCTTTTCCATTTGGTTCTGAAATGGGAGGAGATTACAGTAATTTCTTTGGAAAAAATTGTTCCCTTTTTCATCATTACTAGATTTTGAGAGATATTATTGTGTTTTGTATATTTGCCCTTTAGCGCAATTCTTGTGTATTTGCATATTTCTCTGATATTATTGTGTATTCTCCGGTATTATTGTGTATTTGCATATTTCTCTGGAAAAAGTAATTTCTCTAATTATCTTTTGTATATTTGCTCTTTAGCGCAATTCTGAAGAGATAATTTCTTTGTATGTCTTTGTAACATATTGTCATTCAAAATACATAAGCTGTGGGATTTGAAGGATAGAACTTTGGACTTAGTCTTGTTGTAGAGATGAAGAAAGTTAGTTCTGCAAACACTTCTTAAGGTTTGGATCAACTTCAACCTCATTTCCCTTTTGAATGTAATGTTTCAAACTGAAATTTTGAATTTGAACTTATCTACAAGAAAAAAAAAACCCATTAATAGCGTTTCAAAAACGCTATGGTAAGATACCATAGCGTTTAAAAAATGCTATGTCTGCCGGAGCTATAATAGACCCTTGGTCTATTATAGCATTTTAAAAACGTTATAGTAAGTTATCCTTTTATAGCGTTTCAAAAACGCTATGGTAGAGTATACATAGCAAATTTTTTATTTTTTTTATTTTTTATTATTATTATATTTTTTTGCTAACAAGTTCTACTGATTGCGAGTCATTATGATCAATCATATGCAGCAATGCCAACAAAATTATGAAACATCTTAAAATGTAAACTTTCAAGCATTTAGTTTTACAATGGTCTTCATTTGAGATCACAACTATAAAACCCTGATATTAGATATCATTCCAAAGATCATTCATCCTGCTCTCAAGATTTATCAAAATTAAACCATAACATGAAATGCACAAAAAACATAAGGCTACCACAACTGAAAGTACTCATAATAGCTAAAACAACAGGAAACAAAATCAAGAAATCAACTTAAAAAACCCATTTTCATATTGTTTTCTACCTGCGAAACTACCACGACATAATTCAACCATCTCGAAGACGGTCACAAGAGAAGACTGAACATTCAAACACCTGGCTTGCGTAATTCATTTGCACCATGCGCAAAATGGCGTATTTCTCCAAAAGTACAAGACCCCTTGGTAAACTTTTCACACATCTTTGTCTTGAAGTTATTTGCTGAATGCACTGGGGCTGGAGCTGCATGACTTTTTGCATTCCCAGCGGCTGCACCAATATTCACAATTAGCTCCCGAACCATTCCGCTTGCTTGCTTGATCTGATCAAAGGTGCCTTCGAGCTCAATGTTCTTCATCTTAGGATCTAATTCGTGCTCTCTAATTGAAAGCTTAGCCCCTGTTACACGACATATCTGCTTCGAGTTCACACCACCTTTCCCTATTATTGCTCCAGCTAGTGACGCATCCACACTGATCTTCGCAGTTGTTGAGGCACCAAAACTAGGTGCAACAGCATGTCCTGCTGGAGGTGGTGGCTCATATCGCCCTCCCAAAGCACCTTGTTTGTCATCGTTGGCAATTCCAGACTGCAACAAAGTTTTATTGTCTTCCCTGACTTTCTTCCCTTGAAAAACAACTCCAACACGTAATCCTCCTCCAAGTATGGCATTTACAGCTTCCATCACTGTCCTCTGTAGAAGTAATTCAATGGAGCAATCAGTAATTAGTAATAACCACTTATAGACCAAGTGTCATCACTATGTGGTCCATGCTAGGCACTATCACTCATTATTCCAACTAAAAAGTACACACATGTACGAGATACATAAGTTCATAACCAAAGCATAATATGACAAAGTCATTTACCTTCAGTGAACCAATGGTTGCGCTTTCAGGAATCTCAATGAACAATTCCGGTACCCTGAATGACTTGATACTAAGCTTCACTGTTTAAGTAAAGGTACGAATAAGTACCTAGCATTCATCAGAATTCAATCAAGTAAAAGACAAATATCAAACAGTCTTCTACCATGAGAATCCCTTGGATGGAAAGATGATGGTGATTGACTAGCAGCTGGAGATGATGAGCGGCTTGCTACATGAGTAAATTTGGAATACTTCGAAAAACAGCACAAAACTTAAGACACTCCCCACAGGAAAAAAATAAAAAAATGGAAGAAGAGATTTACCCAAACCAGTTGAATTTCCATCAGAAACCATATTGGATGATTTTGAAAACCCATCACTACAAGTGCCTCCTTCATATGTGGATGCTTTCTGTGCTGCAATAATATATTCATACAGATTTTTGAAGATCATAGCGAAAGTGAGAAATACTTCATTTTAGGGAGGCACAAAAGCAACAGAAGGAGACTACTCACATTATCTCGTCACATTGCCACTTCATCTCCCCCACCGATAAAATAAAAACCACAATAAAATAACTGGCAGTACATTTCAATGAACAAAAGTTTTAAAGGGGACACGAGATACATGAACAAAAAAAGAACTTACTCTATAGCTTAATGATAAAGCATTTGAATGTATGCAAAACAACGAAAGACACGGATGAACAAAAAAAAATCAATCATACAGGAAGAAAATTAATGCGTTGGTGTAGGGATTCTCGTGCCCACAGCACCATAGTTTTAATTATTTGTTGCCCTCCGAACCTAATCTCCTAACGAATCCCCCAGTTATGTGAAACTTAGTACTTACCTGGTCAATGAATAAGCTCTGTGATTTTATTTTATTTCATCTACACTACGACAATCTCCAATTTCCAGAGCTTCACTCAGCCCAATTGCTTTCAGAAATGCTTTTGCTTTGAGTGTCTAGACTCTAGAGGAAAACATCCTGAATTTGTCCCAGTTCAGGAAACCTTTCACTGAAATAAAACTAAATCTACATGAATGGGTTATTAACTCCTATTCCATGGTCTGAAAAACAAACCTCTATAACCATCCAACTTATAAACATCACAGAAACCTTCTCTTGGGTTCAATGGAAGAAGAGATTTATCCTTTAGAAGTATGATTTTGAAAACCCATCACTACAAGTGCCTCCTTTGGCGAGTGTAGCAAGCTCTCCTATTGCGAAAGAAGGGCCTTAACTCTGAGAAGATTAACCCGCAGCTTACATTAATTACAAAATCCAGTATGCTGATAATTTAAAAGTTATTACTTCTAATCAAACAAAGCTGCATACCAGTATGAGAAAGTTCCCCATCATTCAACTTTGGAGCTGCCTTCCAATATTTTGATGTGCCAACCACTGCCTCGGGGCAGCCAGCCTTCTCCGAGCAAGCTGAAAATTTTTATTAATATAAAGGTTCATCGCTCCTTAAACCGCTCGCTTACATTCTGCAAAAATAAAATAAAAAAATCTAGAGCAAATAATAATACTTTGCACAACCCAACAACCTTCAAGATTAGTTCCTATTTCCTTCAACTCATTAAGTCTATTTTGAGACTTTAATAAGTGGTTGTGTTGTTGCTATGGTGGTACAGGTTGGTGAATGACAGGATGTGAGGTGGGAAACATGCAGTAAATGCACATTCAACTCCCATCTCTGAAATTGATTCTTCAAAGCGTGAACCGTCATCGTTATGGCGAAACTACTATATTTGATTATTCTTCAAACTTGGACCTTCCTCTATCCAGACTAAGAGTACGAAAATTTGCATATTTAACTAATTCAAGTTTAAGAAGGACCCCATGATGGAGCCACAAATCTAAAAACCCATCTCCATGCTTTTATGTTTCATTTTAAGAAGGCCCCAACCCATGTTTGGGGCCAGAAAAGATTTAAAAAAAAAAACAAACAAACAAAAGCAATCTCCATGCTTTGATGTTCATTCGAGATCTTTTATGCTTTTATGTTCATGCCAAAGCTTATTTGAGTCATTTTATACTCCACTAGACCCGAGTTGAATCATCGGTACAATCTCAAGATAGACAATCAAACACTTGAAGATAAGCCAATATGTTTCATCTCTACAAGTTGAATGACAGGATATGCATTTGGTTCCTGTCTTCTGAAATGATTATTCAAAGCTTGAATTGTCATCATGGTGCTCTACTATATTTTCTGTCTTCTTCAAACTTAGACCTTCTCCTAACCAGACTAAGTGCACGCATTTTCCAAATTTAACTTGACCTTCTATTAATAAGCACTTTTGTTGTAGTGTGATTTCATTAATCCATCATTCAAAATATATATTCTCATAATAAATAATGAAAACTAACTTGAATTTCATAAAATTGTATACCTTTTGTCCATGTTTAAGGCTAGGGTCTGTGGCCATTGTTGTTGTTGATGTAGGTGAAAATTTGATTGACAATCGCTGCAGTCTCATCAGCTGATCCAAATTGACACCCATCTTCTATCTGCCAGTGCCACCCAACAACAACTTAAAATTGTTAATGAATGTGCAATAGCAATATATTGAATAAAAGGAATTGGGTGTACTAAATTACTAACTACGTACCATGAGATTAAAAGAGTAGAGTAGAGAGTTGATTTCAAAGGAATTAACGTTAATGTGTAAGACGATTAATCCAATTCCTTCAAAGGCTGCAATAACTCTCAGAAATTGCGCTTGCCTTCTTGGACATACAATCTTGAGATTGCAACAGTTGCTCCAATTCCTTGACAAAATCTATGGCCCCGCCGATAATTGAAGCTTGGTCTCCCTAATCAATCAATGTCCAACACTTGCATAAAATTAAAATACCATACATTACAAATATTGAACACAAGGAAAATGATTTAATTCATAAGAAGTAAAATAGACAGTTCACCTTGTGAACAAAGGCAGTAGGCATGAGAGTTCTAAGGGCATTGAGCTGGTCATTCATTTGTTTTCTCCGATTTCGTTCCACAGTAATGTGTGTCATTCTTTGGCTCTCCATCTGCTCCTTGTTCTTCTTGCTAGCTCTCACCGTTATCGTCTCCGTTGTTGTTCGTTCTCTCTTCTTCCTAATTTTATCTTCCTTAGGAGGCCAAATTGTATTATTGCGCATTTGAGGTAAGAGTTGTTCTTCTGCTGCAGAGCCTGAACCATTCAAAGTGTTATAATAATCTTCATATAATGGTGTTTGCATCCTCTTCAGCTCCAGGGCCTGCAATTTTAATATTTGGAAAGCAACAATCAAAGAACTGAAATTAGAAAATGATTCCCGATCATTTTCGCATGTCATGAAAAAAGATTGATAATCGTAAAAGTGATACCTTCTCATCAATGAAGGCTCTAATTTTCAACTCTGTAACTTCATCATCATCTTCGGACACTAATTGCCCATAGGGAAAGGTAAAGTCTTTTTCATCCTTCCTGGATGTTCCGCAGGAACCACCAGCCCCATCAACTATATGGTCAGCTTCAAAGTTCATTCCTCGTCGTTCAGGTTCTGGACATTCATCAAACTTGCAATGCCGGTCTTCAGAGGGCTCACACATAGGATTGAAACTCTAAATTCAAGTAAACAAATTCCCAGGTAGTTAGCAACTAAACCTCATTTCTCAACCTAAAGATTACCATGTCAATGATGGAAACAGAATTTGCTGAATACCTTGTTAAAATCATTAGACATTAAGCCAGAATTGAACTTTACTGATGCACGAAATCTTGAGAATTAAGAATTGCAAGGTTGACTGCATCAAAATTATGAAAAATTAATATTCAGCTCAAATTACCCCAAGCAATTCAGATGCAGCTGGCCTCAACAATGAAGGGATCAGGTAACAACAGTGGTATGCATTTTGCATGCATGATGTTATAATGTCTAGAATTGACATTTTATCTCAAAGAGACTAGAGTCCCAGTGAAAAAACTTTAAGCACATAAAAATAATTATTTCAACATACACATTTCAGATATACGGTAAGCATGCAGAAGGAGCAACATACACATTTCTAAATAATGAGAAAAGATTTGATATCACCGCTCACATCTGTACAAGTAGTCACTTAATACCAACTATATTGAGAAGCTTTCACTAGTTGATCTTATTTCGTTCCAAAACCAGGATAGTGTGTTTTAGTTAGATTTTAGTTGGCTTCTTTGATGGTCAAAACAAGATACATGTTACCAAAATCAAAGCAGTAATTCTATTCAGCATCAGCTTCATCTACAAAGAACGCAGTTTGGTACAATTGACCAGTTGACCTTGGGAAACCTATTTAAAACGATTTTTCATGTGACATAGATCTCTATAAGATTGAAAAGCTGAAAGAAATTTCTCTGAAGAGCCATTGCTAGACTGTGCCACCCAAATTCGACCTGACAGATCATGCACTACTAGAAGCTTTCATTGACTTGATATCAAGCTTATTGCAACTAGAATTTCCTCACCATCATACACATTTTCAGTGATTAATATAGAAGGATTATTGTGAGTGGCAGAGGAGTGATGTGTATGAGGAACATCAGTGTCTAAATTTTTTTATGAATGCAAAGCGTAATCTCTCATGTGCTCAAAGTTTTGTTTATAGTGGACTAGCCTCTCCCATTGATGCAGCATAGTGTGTGAATTTGCAACACTGTGAACCCCCCATATAGATAAACAAATTTGTATATCTATATTCTAGCAAATTTGTATTGTATATATTTTAGATAAACAACATGATGCAATTATTTCATCACTTGACCAAATAAGTAACTAAATTATATGTAAAATGTTTTGACATGTTTAATCTCATAAAAGACAAAACCCCAAATTAATATATATTCATGCTATTGTACATTAAAACACAAAACCATGGCTCTGTTCACTTATTTATCAATGGTTACTAGCTTATCAAATATGTAAGGAAAGCGTTAATGGAGTCAACAAGAAGAAAATAGATATCCACATTCAAAACTTGAACAATTTTAAAAATCCTTTCGGGGCCTCTTAAAAACACAAAACCCACTTGGTTGCTATCAAAGGTATTTTGGATTTGTCAAAACAAGTAGGAGATCTGAACCATGCCCAAAATTAGACAAAAATCAAAAGTGGACAGGATGAACTGTTGAAAAGTATCAGTTTTGGAGACATTGGAATTACAATTTTGAAAAGAAAAAAAAATTGAAATAAAATACATAAAGTTAAATGTGTGAATGAATGGACAATAAAGAAACGGAACACACCTTCACTTCTGATTTTTGAAGATTTTCCCTGGAGATGAAAGCTCCCTCAAGGTATCATTTCCACAGATGGATATCATGTAGTCTGCTCCATCAATCCTGAACATTTCCCTCAAATTTCTGCAACAACAACAGCGTAAGTAAGATGGTGATGTTGCAAGTGCAACTACTGTAAAACAACAAAACAAAAATTTGGTGAAAACCTAATGAATCAATGACAGACACACATAATCTAATGAATCTGGTGAAAATCTAATGAATCAATGACAGACACGCTTCAATGGCGATTTCGAGTTGAGAAGCCAAATTGGTAGAGAATAAGAGATGGTGAGAGGAGGAGATGGGGAGAGGAAAACCTAACTTTTCAACTTTACAAATGGGGAGAGGAACAGATGGAGATGCAGCCGATGTGGTCACGGTCTTCTTCTTCAAGGTGGAGGTTTTGAAGCCTTCCACACTGAAATCGAACGACGGCTTCGAAGGAGAGTCGCTAGAGAGATGAGAGGTTTCGAGAGGGAGTGGAGAAGCCAGAAGGTTCACAGTCATTTTTGTAGCTGATGACCTCTTCTACATCTTCGTTTCGCTCTGGGGAAGGAAGTGGTGGTGGTGTTTAGAAGTGGAGACGACTAAACTCCATTATTGCACATGAGAGAAGAGACAAACACACTATTGGGTGATGTAGCAGAGGCGAGCAAGAGGAGGAAAGAGAGGCGAGCAAGTGGAAAGAAAAAGGTCTAAGTGAAAAAAATTTGGGGGGCACCAAAAATCCCGTCGTTGAGTTAGATAGCGTTTTTCATTTTGAAAGTCCATTACAAATTGATTTTTCATAGGATAATTGTGAAAAACGCTATAGGGAAGTGCTGTTAAAGAGCATTTGTGTTGTAGTGTATGGTGTATGACCTGAAAATTTCTAAATCACTGAGTATTCACTGTTGAGTCCTACTTATTTCATCCCCTTTATTTGAAGGCAAATATAGAATGGTGTCAGATGTAGCTTCCTCTAGGTAATTCTTACACACGAAAGTTCAAAATGTTCTCTTAGGAGGACTTAAACGAGTAGAAGAAATCCAGCGTTGCTTGTTCTTATTCAAGTTACTTACATAGCTCCATACCAACTAAGTTCTTCCAAGCAATGTCACCAAAAACATGTAGTTTATGTGGTTAGATTTTTGGCAGTGTTGTGGGTTTGTTTTGCTGTTTTTTTTAATCTTAGAAAATGAGTTACTTTTTGAGTTGGGGATTTACATAGTTAACAAGGACTTCCCCTAATTTGCTTGATGCATTTTGCTTCGGTTGGAAGATGATGGGAACTTTTATATTCGATGTTTGATATCTATGATCTTAAGTTTGTGGGAGCTGGATGAACCAAACAAAGATATGGTCTTTGAAACATGAAGTGTTTCAACACATATTCAAGCAGTGTTTAAGAATGTCATCGTAACACATGTACTGGGGCTATAGGTTCTCATAATCCAATCTTTGCCTTCTATTTTATGCAGCTGAAGGATATCAATAAAGTCTGATAGTTATGCGGGTTTAACCGGTCTAAATAAACAGGTTAATTTGACCCACTTGTAATAACGACAAGTGCATGGTGTCTAACTGGTAGACAACGGCAAGTACGGGTCGATCCCATGAGGAAGGTGGACTAAATTAAATTTAATAATTTACCTAAACTAATTTGGAGAAATGGGGGTTACAGTCACTACTAAAAAAATTCCCTTTTGCGACGACTCGTAGGGCGACGAGGGAAGTTTTGTCGCTCAAATTTATCATGGCGCAACGACATATTTAATATTGTCACGCAAGTACAAAAAATAGCTAACTACTTAATGCGACGAGCGGTTTCGTCGCAACATAACCTCTGTCGCGACGCAAGTAAAGCCTTCGCATACCTAATATGCGACAATGTGTCGTCGCTTAAAACCAAATATTAATCACCCTAAAATACCTAGGGCTACGTGTCGACCACTTTAAATGACCAACTTTAATATCCTCTGGCGACACACTATTTCGTCGCCTAAATATAGCTTACACGACGCACCAAAAGCCTTCGTCGCCTAAAATTTGCCACTTTGAAAAACACCCTAGGGCGACAAACTTGTCATTGCCTAAAGATATCTTACGCAACGAAGCGGAAAGCTTCGTCGCCTAAAGTATTCACAACAAAAATACCTCCTAGGGCGACAAACTTTGTCATCACCTGAAGATATCTTACGCGACGGATTGGAAAGCTGCGTCGCCTAAAGTCTTCCCAACAAAGATACATCCTAGGGTGACAAACGTCGTCGTCGCCTAAAGATAGTGTACGCGACGAATAGAAACCCTTCGTCGCATCAAGTATTCACAACAAAGATTTGTCGCTTAAAGAGAGCCGGTTCATCGCCTAAAACATCCTAGTGCGACAAACCTTGTCGTCGCCTGAAGCTATCTTACGCGACGAATTGGAAAGCTTCATCGTCTAAAGTCTTACATTCTAGGGCGACAAACTTTGCCGTCGCCTGAAGCTATATTTCGCGACGAAGTGGAACGCTTCGTCGCAGCAAGTACTCACAACAAAGATTCCTCGCTTAAAGATGGTCGGTTCATCATCTAAAACATCCTAGGGCAACAAACTTTTTCATCGCCTGAAGATAGCTTACGCGACGATTTTGAAAGCTTTGTCGCCTAAAGTCTTACATCCTAGGGCGACAAACGTCGTCGTCACCTAAAGATAGCGTACGCGACGAATAGGAACCCTTCGTCGCATCAAGTACTCACAACAAAGATTCGTCATTTAAAAAGAGCCGGTTCATCGCCTAAATCATCCTAGGGCGACAAACTTTGTCTTCGCCTGAAGATATCTAGCACGACAAAGTGGAAAGCTTCGTCGCATAAAGTCTTCCCAACAAAGATTCATCGCTTAAAGCGAGCAGGTTCGTTGCACAAGCTCAGGTCTGCGTTTTTCACTATTTTCTCCTCTCATTTTATTCTTTTTCTCTGCTAGATTGATTTATCTCACTATATACTCCAAGTTTCCAACACTTAATTAGGCATTGTCTTCTCTTTGTGTCACTCGCGCCGGCCACACCTCCAATCTTCTCTCTATTTCACTTGGAAAACGGTGAGGAAATTGCTAATTTTTTTATTTTTTGAAATTTCATGAAATTAGGTTGCTATCATGTGGATTTTTGGGAGTGTCTCGCATTGTTTTTCGAGTGCATACTAGATATTTATTAATTTATAATATCTACATTGTCCACTTGAAGAATTGTAATTGAGATACTGCTGAAATTTTTCCACATTGAAACCTAATCGCATTAGTGTCGTTAACTCTCTTTAATTCTCATGTTTTGTTTATAAACTGAAAACAGGTGTAATGGAAAGACAATGGATACAAAATCAGGACAAATGTTGTGATGAATATTTAAATGGGATCGAGAGCTTCATTGAGTTTGCAAGGGCACATGTCACTAGGACGACAAATCATATCAAGTGTTCGCGTCAATGTTGTAACAATTGTTTGTGGCAGACACTCAATATGGTTCGATATCATTTGGCGAGGTATGGGATGATTCTGAATTATACGAGGTGGATTTATCATGGGGAGCAACGAGAATTTGGTTCTACTTCATCGAATTCCCAGCCACTTGTGCCGCACATTGATGAAATGTCCATGAATGATAATGACCAAGTTATGGGTATAATAAATGACGCTTATCCATATGCATCGATGAACGAAGATGGCATTGATGATATAGTAGGAGATACCGTACCTCCCAACATGCTGCAAAGTAAAGAGTTAGAAAACTATGAAAGACTGTTGAAACAAGCCCAACAAGCATTATACCCCGGTTGCACAAAGTTCTCCCTGCTTACTGCCATTGTGGAGTTGATGCATTGCAAAGTGAAACATCATATGTCGAATAAGTGTTTTTCTCATTTAATGGGAATTATGAAGCAGATGCTTCCGAAGGAAAACATTTTGCCTGAGGATTATCGTAACGCACAAAAATTGTTGAATGGTCTTGGTTTGGGGTATCAAAACATTCATGCTTGCAAATACAACTGCCCATTATTTTATATGGAAATTGAAGGGATGTATGCATGCCCTGTGTGCAATGAGCCAAGATATAAGCCTAATTCTGGTAATAAAACGAAGAAAATTCCACAAAAGGTTTTGCCTTATCTTCCACTGAAGCCCAAATTGCAGCGACTTGTACATGTCGGCGCTACTGCGAGTCATATGAGATGGCACAATGAAGGAAGTTTTGATAATGATTTTTTGAGACATCCTGCTGATGGAAAGGCTTGGAAAGCATTCGATACTATGTATCCCGATTTTACAGAAGACCCGCACAATGTCAGATTAGGGCTTGCAACTGGTGGATTTAATCCGTTCAGGAATATGAGCTCTACTCACAGCACCTGGCCCATCGTTGTTGTTCCTTATAACTTGCCCCTTTGGATGAGTATGAAAAAAGAATTTACAATGATAACTTTATTAATTCTTGGTCATCCCGGAAAGGACATTGATGTTTATTTGCGACCGTTGGTTGCTGAATTAAAAGACTTATGGGAAAATGGTGTACGTACATTTGATAAGTCTACCAATACAATGTTTATGTTGAGAGCAGCAGTGATGTGGACTATACATGATTTTCTCGCTTATGGAAATATTTCAGGTTGGAGTACTCAGGGCTATAAGGCATGTCCGATATGCAACGATGATGTAACGTCTGATTGGCACGCGAAAAATGTTTGTTATATGGGTCACCGTAGATGGTTGCCCCAGGATCACGAGTGACGAGCAAATAAGGTGGAATTTGATGGAAAAATGGAGAACGACACTAGACCTAGAGAATGGTCGGGGGATGAAATTTTGGCTAAGTTGAATAGTTTGGAATTTGGTCAGATTGGCAAACATCCCGATAATCGTGATACTAATTTGCACAGGTTAGCAACACATCTGAACTGGACGAAGAAGTGTATATTCTTCGAGCTTCCGTACTGGTCGAAATTAAAGATCAGACACAACCTAGATGTGATGCATATTGAAAAGAATGTGTGTGATAGTGTGGTTGGGACAATTCTTGGCATCGAAGGAAAATCGAAGGACACTATGAAAGCGAGGGAAGATTGTATGAACATGGGTATAAAGAAACGGTTATGGCTTAAGAAAGTCAATGACAAATGGGTAAAGGGACATCCCTATTTTGCAGTTAAACCGCCAGTAAAGATAAAAAAATTTAAGTTTTTTTCTTCTGTGAAGTTTCCAGATGGGTACGCATCTAATATTGCCCATTGTATGAAAATGAGTGATGGGAAAATGTCGGGATTGAAGAGCCATGATTGTCATGTACTACTGCAACGCCTTCTTCCGATCGCTATTCGAGGATTTTTGCCATCGGGTGTTGTTTGCCCTATTACAGATTTGTCGAGATTCTTCCAACAGCTATGCGCAAAGTGTCTGCGCAAATCGGATATAAAAAGGTTACAAAACGATATTATTAACATCTTATGAAAATTCGAACAGATATTTCCTCCGGCATTTTTTACTTGCATGATTCACTTGATGATACATTTACCGGTTGAGGCAAAGCTTGGTGGGTCGGTCAATTATCGGTGGATGTACCCAATAGAAAGGTAACTCATATGCTTGTTTTCTAACTATTCTTCATTTATTGTAACGAATCTGACATCTTTTATATTTTGTAGAATACTAGGCACATACAAAAGGTACGTACGGAACAGGGCAAGACCCGAAGGATCTATAGTGGAGGCATATATTGCAAATGAATCACTTACTTATTGTGCAATGTATCTACATAATGTTGAGACGTCCTTCAACCGAACTCAACGAAATAATGACGGTGGTACTAGAAGTGAGACAGTTTCTGTTTTTGCGCAACTCGCACGACCGTTTGGCGAGCCACCAACAAATGATCAGTTTAGCGATAACGACATGGAAGTTGCGCATTGGTTCATACTCAACAATTGTGACGAGGTCTTGCCATTTTTGGAGGAGCATGAAGAACTACTTAGGCGTAAGTATCCTGCACATTTACGGGCCGAGAAACACCGTCAATTATTTCCTGAATGGTTTCGCAAACACGTAAGTTGATAACTATAAGAAAATATGATAATATTGCATTTTTTTTTATAATTGGTATTCAACATATTCTGAATATATATAAATTTTTTTAATAGATTTTACAATTGAAGGAAGTAAATTCGGCTCTTTACGATGATGAATTATCAAAACTGGCGAGAGGTCCTATTCGATCTGAAACATTTTTGGGTTGTTATGTGAATGGTGTTAAGTTCTTGGTTATCGAGCGAGACAACAATTTGAGCACTCAAAATAGCGGCGTATCAGTACCTAGGGACGGCGACACCGCCGATGTTGATTTCTATGGTAAACTGACATCTGTAATTTAATTACTGTACAAAGACCGTAATGACGACCACAGTGATGACGACACCGTTGATCAAGAGAATTCATCTTTAAGCATTCCCATTATCCAACAACCATTTGAGTTTTTTGTCAAAGTTCCTCCGATTGATGGCGCATATGATGTTGAGGTATCACCTGCAAAAGATGGAGTGTTTGAAGAATCTGAGGCAACCATGAAAGATGAACTTGAAGAAGAAGTCGAAAGTGATTACTCTACTGATTCAGATTAAATACATTTGAAGGAATATAATTTGTTAGGTCGTTTACAAGATATTAATAATATTTTGTATTTTGTTAGTTCATTTAATTAAATTTGTTAATGTACTATGAATTTTTTATCATAAATTTGTTAAATGAATGTCTAAGTTCAATTAATTAATTAAATAATGATATAATTTTTTTCTCTAAAATAAACAAATGTGATGTTTGTGCGACGAAATTAGAATATTTCGTTGCACAAAATGCTCCCCCCTTAAAATATTTCTGGCGGCAAAAAATTTGGGGTGAAATATTTCGCACGAAATTAGAATAATTCTGGTGGCAAAAAAATTGGGGGTGAAATTTTGAATATTGCGCGACGAAATCTCTGATATATCGCGATGGAGGCTTCGTCGCGCAAACGCAAACCATTTTATCAAAACTCAAACCCACGTCTCCTCTCACTCTTTCGTCTCCAAATCACAGCAGAGATTGCTTCTCTGAGTTCACCGCCCCACCACCCACCACAAGCTGCCCACCACCGCCTTGCTATAAAAAAATTTGCTTTGCGCCATTGCGAAAACAGTTTCGCGGTCTTGCGAAAAAAAGGTCCCGCCTCCTTCCATTTTCATTTTAGGGAAGGAAAGCAGAGGAGAGTGAGGAGCAGGGAAGGAAATTGAGAGAAAGGCAGTGAGGAGCATGGAAGGAAAGCAAAGAAGCGATTCTCCATTTTCGTTTCAAATCAGGGTGAGGAGCAGGGAAGGAAAGCGATTCGCCATTTTCGTTTCAAATCAGGGTGAGGAGGTAGGTTTTTTTTTTCTTTGGTTCGACTGTTTCTTTGTTTTAAGCTTATCAAAAGTGGTTTTGGGTTTTGGGGTGCAAGGGTTAGGATTCAAGAACCAAAATGTAGTTACAAATGTCAAAAAACTATATATTGGAAACAGATTTTGTGTTACAAAACGCAAATGTGGAGATTGATATGCAGTAACCTTGAGTATTAATTCATAGACATCAGCTTGAGGGTGTAGCTGACCTTTTTTCCCCTATATGTTGGTTTATATTCCCTTGTAAGTTTGGTTCTTTTGTAAAACAGGATGTTTCCTTTGCCCTAATTAGTAATATTGAAACTTAAAAACTATTTTCTTATTTAGGTTGACAATGGAATTTTTCCGGTTCACAGTTATCATGTTATGAACAACCCCATGGCAGGAAGTCATGAATGTAGCTTCTTATTCTACCATTTTGCGTTATGATTCATTTATTAACTTCTTTGATTCTGTTCTAGATTTGTAAATTTAATTGCTTTGGCTGCACATTGTTTTTAAAAATTTGCCTTCCAATGTTTTCAGAATCTGTGGACACATTGATGGGAGAAACTCATGAATTGGAAGGTTCTACTATAGTTGTTGACCGCGCAACACCTAAGGTATATCTTACTTCAACCATTACCTGCATATGTTTCAAACTAGTGATCCCTTCGACATGATTCTTTTGTTCATATACTCAAGTATTCATCAATAAGTTATCATCGTTTACATCCATGACATTGCGGCAAATTATATATTATATGTCCACGTGCTACAGTGTTGTTTGTGAAATTTCAGGAAGATGATATTAGGCCACCACCTAGCAGAGTGCCTCATGGTGGATATGGAGCTTACAATGCATATATTACAGCAGCGATGAGATATGTGGCACTAGGTGCTCCAACATTATATGACCACCCAGCATCGGGTTATGAAAGTAAGTCTGACTGCAATATGTTCTTTGTCAATTTTAGGCGGTATTTTTCTATGGGCATTTACTTGAGATGTTTTAATGATGCAGGAGGGGTACCAGCTCCAATGCGAGGGATGGGCAAAAAGATATTTGTTGGTAGGTTCCAAACCCAATCCTGATGTACTACCTGTCTAACATTCAAACCCTCTTTCCTTCATAGCCTCTAAATTGTCCACAATAAACCACCTAATCATCAAGTCTCGTTGCATTCCCATCAAACCACCTCATCTTCTGATGAAGAGAGTAATTTATCAGTGGACTCATATCCTAATAATGAATCTCCTCTCCCCATCATGGCCATGAGAGAAGAAGAACCAGATGATCCTTATGTTGAAGAACCCTATGCCTACTGATCCAAATCCTAGACCCGATGAAACCTTTGAACATAAGAAACTTTTCACTCTGGATGACATCCCTCCTTCACAATGGAGAGATAGGATTTTTGAAATGTTTGCCTAGTGCCAAGCTGAAATGCAACGACCCAATTCCACTGTACGAAATAAAATCACCAAGCTCGTTTCGCGCCTAAATGGACGCTTACGAGAATGGTGGATTTACCTTGGGGAATACAGGCAACTCACAGTTCTCCAAACTGACTCCATTGATGCTTTTATGACGTTTCCTCACACGGAGTTTCTAGGCTCTCCTTTGCACCATATTGAGCAAGCCAGATAAGAATTTATCAAAATGACCTGTTGCTCGTATAAGAAGAACACGAGGCAAGCACTGAAGATCTTCGCTAGTATTTTGGCAGATTTGGTCGCATAATTGATGTTTATGTTCCCAAGGTAATTTAAGATGTTGCATTATAAGCTGATGATTATACTAGTGTTCGGTACTTTCATTTCTTTGAGCTTCTGAATGGATATGCAGGATCTCAAAAGAACTGGGCATCGAGGTTTTGGGTTTGTAACATTTGCTGCGGATGGTGTTGCTGAGCGCCTCCCATAGGTCTCATGAGATTTGTGGACAGCAGGTATGCAATGAATGCTTGATTTCCATTTAGGTTGTTCCAATGATATCTATAGATAGTTCTTTTCTTTGTTGATCTGAAAATTTCTGAGATGTGATCGCCTTAGTAATATTCTCCAAACACTTGATGAGTAATCAGAAATGATGGATCGACAAAATGTATAGAGTAACTGTGCATTACCCACACTTTATTGTTTATACATTATGTTTATTCTGCTCCAAAAACTTGAGTTATCTTAGAAGATGTAACGACAAAATGCATAGAGTAACTGTGCACTAGCCATGCCTTTTTGTCCCTAACATATGTTGTTTGTTCTGCTCTTAGATTAGAGAGAGTTTAATTTTGTAATTTAATTTTGATTGTTCATGCCTTTTTTAATTACTTTTTGCAGGTTGCCATAGATTCAGCTGCACCACTTAATTTTGATTGGCATGAACTTATTAATTATAAGATTAAGTTTTAAAATAAAACTGGTATAAATAAGGCATTTGCTGAGCATAGCAAGGGCATACGAGTGTTGCTCAAATGAACATGTAGTTAAACTATTTTGGCGCCTATTTTTGTGATTACTTAATATTAGCTGTAAACTTAAAATTTGTTGGTTCTGTCAACATGAACCAGGAAGACGACATTGAGCTGATGAGGATTCGAATTCTGATTCAGATTTGGATGATTCAATGTCATCATCTGCTGACACCCCAAAATACAGTGCAAATGATTTGATAACAAAACAACAATTAGAGCTTGTGGAGGATGCAAGTGGAAGCAACACAGAAGAATCAGTTACGTTGATACTTCAGGAAAAGCAATATGGAAGTAGTGGTGCATTCACACCTGTTCAGGTTAGCATCCAGAAGATAAGTGCATTGTTCTTGCTTCTATGCATTTATTTATTGATTTTTTTGGCGGGGTCATAGAACTATATGCCTTCTAATATCAAACTTGGTTTTATGTATCAAATTTCAAATTTTAGGTTAGGTGAATTTTTTTTTAATATTAATTTGTTTTTGTGTTCATTTTGATTTAGCGTCTTAGCGTCGTCTCTCCATATAGGAATGTAGCATGCCCATGCCCCTTATGTTGTGCTGCATTTTCTTTAGGTTTATGTTTTAACAGAGGATAGTTAAATGTTATACCCTGATTGCCATCTCAAACATCCTAGAAAACCAAAAACTTAGATCTAAAAAAATCAGCACCTTACAAAGACTTGATTACTTAGTTGTTAATAGTATGTTACTAGTATATTATAAATAAAGGCCTTTAGTTTGGTGAATGACGGTTTGTAAGTTATGTATTGAAGTACAAGAATCCTCTTAGGTTTTCTACTATATAAAATCCTTTGCAGACTCTTTTTTATTTGGTAACAAATAAAAATTGTTTCCACTTAGTTTCACATCAGAGTCGCTCTGGCCATGGAGATCTACAGTGTTTTCAAATGCGAGTGGCTTGATGCACCGTAGTAGTTTAGAGAGTATTAGCCATTTGATACACACAATTTCTCGATTTAAAATAATGTTTCCCTTTGCATGCATTTAGTTTATTGAGTTAGATTGACTTGTTGATAAGTGGTTAATTTACCCGTAAGCTCAAAGCAAGTTCTGTGAGGATTGCAAGGTACCTGTGTTATCTTCATCCTTTTGTTTCTGAATCTTTGTAGCAGTTGTTGATGGAAACATTTATTGCTGTATACAACTTTCTTCTCAGGTTCTTTATTTATCTATGGGGTTCCAACAACATAGTTACAATCCAGGGTTCAGGGTTATAACAACAATATGTCAGTATTCTAGCAATCTTTGAACACAAATGATATATTCTCAATTCTAACAACAGAAAGAAAATGATGTCAGCATTTATTTTGTATAGCATACCCATTTATTTGGAATCAAAGGTAAAAGAATTGAAGAAATGTTTGGATTCAGGCTGCCTGTATGATGATTTTATTTATCTCAATGATGTTATTGGTTTCAGGCTTATGAGAAGGGATTAATGATTGCAGTTATTCCATTTACCTCTAAGGTAAGTATCGTTGATGATTTTGTCAAATCACCCTTTATTACATGAATGCTATGGTATTTGCATGGAGTCTCATTGAAGCACAAGCAGCACAACAGTGAGTTTGGTCACACTTACATCTTTATTTGTGATGGTGTAGAGTATTTTAGAACTTACATGAGTTTGGTATTCTGTCCACACCAATTGGAACCCTTCATTCTACCAATTGGAACCACTCTACTCAACAAATGCATTGTTGTTAGTACTTAGCATGTACTTGATTGCAGCAAATGAAAGTCATATTATTGCTTTGAGGTTGAAGATATAAATATTGAACATCGAACAGGCACTGCACATCTATGTACTTGCATTATATATACGATATTGATTAAATTTATATACTTATATTTCTAGAATTTATACTTAAGACAGGTAAGACATAGTCACATGCACACATTCTATCATGTTGGTGAAAACCTTTATTTCTTTAGACACACAACTATTCATATGGTGATTTGGAAATGTATGTGGGAAAAACACAGAGGTTATGGGTGGTAAGTGGTAATCCACAAGTAGTTTTGTCATCATAGATTTGTTAAGTTGTAACCCATGGTTGTATCCATAAATTTGTCAGGTACATGCTCTTATATTGCATTTATAGTAATAGCGCAAATAATTATGGTAGTTGATTCAAATATCCAAACTAGTGCAAATTAAAGTGATTCCCAAGTAGTTTTTATTTAATTAAAATAAACATATTTATTTTTATATATGTAATAATGCATATGTTTAATATATATTTTGAATAATTATACAGAAAATATCTAAGGCGAACTGACGTCAAAAGAAAATTTTACATCACTCTGGTTCATTGTCATTCTCTTACAGGGTGGAGGAACGACGTCTAGTAAGTGAACTCATATGTTTCATTTCATTATTTTATTTTTAGTCAATACATTCAATTAAATGTTTATATTAGTTAGTTTATTATTTTAACAATGTTTTGTAGGAGGGTTCAAAATTCCCAGAAGTCGACATGTTCAAGGATGTTTATGCACTACCTGACAATGAGGTGGCTGTGAAGTTGCATGTAAGTTTTATTTTTTATCATTTCTTGCATGTTGTCACTTCTGTTGTTTTAAAAGTTATTAATTTTTAATAATTTTTTTAATCAAGGAAACGATGGTGGAGAGGCGGGATGCCTACATGGAGCAAGTGGCCTCGCAACATCCTTCGGGAACTCCGTTGGAACAACTCACAATGGACGATCCTGATGCGGGATTACATATTTTGACGGAGACATTGGAATCGCTAAGTCCAAGACCCAGAAAGATTGTTCGGGGGATGGAAAAAGCTAAAGTTCGTGAGGTCAACGCCTCATCTTCAACTTCGCAGCGGTCAGTGGGAATTGTTTCATCATTACAATCGAAAGTGGAGGAATTAAAGAATGAGTTAAATGATGCCAAAGTGTGTGAGGAAGAGAGGGAGGCCCGAGAGGCCCGGGAGGGGGAACGACAAGCACAAGAGGCAACTAGGTGAAGTATGTTATTAGGGGCTCTCCAACAGTCGGGGATTAATTTGTCGAGCCTCCCGCTACTGTCGACAAACCATCGTCAACCACCACAACCCTAAAAAATGTACTGATGTGTTTTTTTAATTTGTAACTATACAGTACGATTTAAAATTAATTTGTAATGGATACATTATGATTTTACATTAGCCAAAACTTTCTATGCATGAGACGATTCAATTAATAAATATTTCAAATTTAATTAAAATAAATATTTGAATTAAAAGATTTCAAAATTATTTAACAGAACTTTAAGCGACAAAAATTTTTGTCGCATAAGAATAGATCAAGCGTGTTTGGATCGACGTAACCTGTGTGACAACATTAGAGTGATGAATATTGTTGTCGCGTAAAGAATATCTTGTGCGATGAAAGGTTCGTCACCATTGAGTTAAGCCGACAAAGTCTAACGCGACGAAAGGGATCGTTACGATTGAGTTATGCCGACAACGTTTAATGCGACGAAAGGGATCGTCACGTAAGTATATTTTGCACGAAGAACAATTCTATTTGTTGCAACGAAATCAGTGTAGCGCAAAACAGTATTACGCGACGCACCCTTATGCAACGATCTTTGGTGTCATCGCGCAAAAGGATTTCATAGAGACGAAGATTTATTTTCGTCGCGCAAAGATTTACGAGCGTCATCGTGCAAAAATGATTTTGTAGCGACGAAGATTTAGTTGCATCGCGCAAAGACTTGCGAGACAAAGCTATGGTGTTATCGCACAAAATGGCATTTGTAGCGACGAAGAGTATTTTCGTCGCGCAAAGACTTGCGAGACAGAGTTGTGGTGACAACCTTTGCGCGACGAATATTTTGTCGCCCAATATTTATGACGACGAAATGTTGTCTATAGCGACAATTTTGACTACGTCCCTAAAGGCCTTTTTTTGTAGTGAGTGTTTAAAAAAATCCGAGTTAAACAAAAGTAAAAATAACAATAAATAAAAGAAAAGAGTTGGAGGGAAACCACAATTTGCAAAATATTTTTCAAGCTCCTAAAATTATATTCAATTTTTCTTATTATTCCAATTTCAAATAAATGACTCTAGCAATGTATAAACTCCTAGCATTAATTGTCTTTTTATGGCACAATTAATCACAAGTTTAATTATTATAACATAATATTTTTCTAACAACCTAAGATGCATGACATATTAGGTGAAAGTAAAATATTAAAAATCGCGAATCAATTAATATTAATCATGGAATAATAAAGTAAAATGAAATTTATTATAGAGTTTGAGACTTAATTCACTATGGTGTTACAGAGCATTTAGCAGGGTGCAAATAGGAGCAGGTCCAGTGTGGCTCAGCAGATCCCAGTGGGTGCAAATAGTTCTGATCTTTCTCAGCCGATGTGCTCTCAGCAAGGTCCACTGGGTGCCAGTAACGTTAATTTGATTTAAGTCTCTGTGGTGGTGTGTGGTGCAGCCGGTGACGGTGGTTGAAGATGAAGTGAAACATGGTTGTTACGCCCCTGTTTCTTTGGAGTGAATGAGAGAAAATAGAGATGGATTGGCTGTGGGTGGTGATTTTGCTTGGTTGGGATGGTGATGAGAATCACAAATTGTGAAGAAGAGGTTTTGGTATTCTGTATTTTTTTATTTCCCTTCTTTTTTTTCCCTTTTCTTCTTCCCCTTTCATATTCATTTCTATTGTATTTATAGAGAATTAAGAAAATGAACTTGGACAAGTTAAGGGGAGGGTTCAATGAGTGATTTAAGGCTTAAATCAAACTAGAATCTTGGATAATTAAGAGAATATGTTTTGGGTTTGATTGGGTTTGGTATTGGGTTTGGGTTTACGGATTTGGTTTTGGGTTTGGTTTTGAGTGTAGGTTATGGGCTTAGGCTATTCTCACCTCCACTTCCTTTGAAGTCACCGTCTGTGATTTATTCATTGCATTTTTCTTTGATTTATTCATTATTGCTCCGAATTCTACAAAAACACACAAAATAATAATTAATTTAAAATAAAATAAAACAAGGATTAACAAAAATATAATAAGAGGTAAAAATGTCATAATTATGTGATTATCAAATACCCCAAAACCTATATTTTGCTAGTCCTCGAGCAAAACAAAAAAGAAAACCGAAAAGAAAATCCTAACTCACTTTCGCTGGCATCGTCGATTGCACTTACCTATGAAAACATGCAACAAGGCTTTGAACTCCTAGATTACTTCTAGGGGATGAGTTATAGTCTGGTGAGGGTTTCCAGAAAATGTTACCCACAAACATTACTGACTCAACAAAACATGGTCAAACAGTGTTTATTTTAAAACTTTAAGATATGCAAGAAAGCAATAGTGTCATTTTCGTATATCAACAAATTTCCAAATAATTTAATATTCTCCAAAAGTAAGAAAAAAATTCATAATCATCCTCAACTCAATGTGTGTGTGTGTGAAAAGCACTATCAACATAACTTTTCATTTTAATGTAAAATAATGACTAAATCTTTTGTAGAAAGTTTGTTTTGACTTCAAACATCTCATGTCACTCACAATAAAACACTCAGAGATTTGGTATTTCACTCAGTTTATATGTGAGGAAAGAGTAAATAATGGAAAACAATCATCTCACATATAGTGTTATGAAGAACGAACTTTTCAAGAATGAAATGAACATGATCTCATGGACAGGAATATCAATTACTTTTGGGAATGTTGAATCAAACAACATAGGTCGTGGTTATTAAATCTCCACATCTACAGAACCTTAACCTTTACCTAAGATCAATTAGGATTTGTTGGGTTGTAACGGGGCTTGGGTAATGGTTATTAAGGAATGTCAAAGGATTCTAACAAAAATTTCTAGGAATGTGTACACCCATTCAACGAACAATTAGGGCTGTCAAGAATAAACCAATGTTGCGCACCATCAATTTTTTCTTCATTCTCACATCTTTATCCTCATTGAAGAATCATTTTTTTCACATAGAGGATTTATGAAATATATCATATTTTGCTCTTTAATGCCCTTTTTACACCAAGTATATCCATCCATACACATTCCAAGAAAAGTTGGGTAAAGGTTAATGGGTTAACAAATAAAAGTTATTCTAAGGCTCAAAAGGCTACAAAAAAGTTAATGTTATGGGTAAGTTAAAAGGCTAGTTAATGGTCTAAAGAAAAGCGAAAAAATGCCTAGATCATTTCCTAAGTTCGGGTCAATATTATGACATCTCAATTGAATAAGCCAAGAAGTTCTAGTGTAATAATTCAATTTTGATGTCATTCCCAAAGCAATTGATCAGAATAATGAGAATAATGAGATCATCAACGAGATAATACGGACTCAAAAAAAATTAGAGTTTATGTATAACCATCGGAAAAATAGAAAGGTTCAAAATTTTTAAGGTTAAGTCTCCACTATTATTCTAAGGTTTTCTAGTATATACTTCACTCCTCAACTTCAAATTATGCTAACATGGCTCGTGGTGCAAAGATAATCGAGTAGAAAAATCTTATGAACTAGATCTAACTTAAGGATCATACTAAACTTTCAGCCTTTATCAATATACCAATATGTCAAGTTGGCATGCACTTTTTTGAGCATAAAACATTTAAAATCCATTTTCGTAATCGCAAAAGACCAAATTTTCTTGACAGAAAAACACAATTTTTTTTTTAAGAATAAAAAAAGAAAACACTTTGAAAAATTCACCGACTCATGAAACCTACCTCCAAACCTAAAATAAACATTGTCCTCAATGTTTAACAAAATAATTCTAACAAATGAATGAAATAAGTACATGAGAGGAGGTTAGAACTGTATTACCGCGGTGAAGATTTTACCAATTTCCACAAGTAATCCACCGATGAGAGCTCAAAGACAAAAGAATTGTGGATTAGTTAATAGAAGCACTGCACCAAAAATACCCATCAGCAACGGTTTGGAACCGTGGGGGTAACCAATTGTCACGGCTTAGAGCCGTGGGTGGTAGAGGCGTCGCCAAATCACCATTAACGGCTACAAACGGTGGCAAACATATTAGCAACGGTTTTATGCTCGAGGGCGGTTGATGATTTAGCCACGGTTCTAAGTCGTTGCAAAAATGTTAGCCACGGTTCTAAGCCGTTGCAATAGTTTTAGCCACGGTTTTAAGCCGTGGCAAGTTATGGACACGGTTCTAAGCCGTTACAATAATGTTAGCCACGATTTTAAGCCATGGCAAGTACTGGTCACGGTGTTAAGCCGTGGCAAGTAATGGCCACGGTTTTAAGCTGTGGCAAATGATGGCCACGACTTTAAGCTGTGGCAAGAATGAATTACCACGGTTTTAAGCCCTGGCAAGCATGAATTACCACGGTTTTAAGCCATGGCCAGCAAAAATAAAATTCAAAAAAAAGAAATCTTATTTGTTCCGAGGGTTTGAAACCGTTGCAAAATAATATAATAAAAAAAATTAACTTTTGTTGCTGCTGCAGCAAAATCACAGCCCCACACTTTTTTTTTTAGTTAAACCTCCAGTGGGTAGGGGCAGCTATGTGATGCCAGACCTTTATTACTTATCAAAAAAATTGATTTACAATCAAAACGGGGGTACATTACGACTTTACTCGTATAAAAACCAAACAAAAATGGACAAAATAAGTATGAAGTTGAATTACAAATAAGACAGTGAATGTTAGAAGTAAGATAGAATACTTATTTATAGCACTAACAATATTGACAGCTATTATAACAGTAACTCTTCTTAACAAAGTATTCACGGCAGTTTGTATATCAGGAAAGAGAAGCAACACTGCCTAATATTGCGCCCTCACCTTGCACCCAGCAGCAGCACACCTGCTTGCGCAAAAGCAATGCCATGTTTTGTTCCAAACCGCACTACATCCAGCCACTTTCCAGCTCGCGCATATCACGTCCATTGCTTCAATCCCCGCCAAGTTCCAACCTCGACTAAGGCCATTCAGTTCTGAGCAATCAACTGTTCCAAGCTTGCCCCCAACACCCGGCTAGACCGCACTAAATAGAGTGCCCTGCATCTCCATAAACAGAGTGCACCATAGCACCCTGGCAGCCTGAATTGCTGCAGATAGTCTGGACATAAACACTTGTAGGAGTAAGCTCCTTTTGTTCACCTGTGCAATGGCATTGTACAAAATGTCAAGGAAATAACTAACCTGTGCCAACCGCCCCAATGCAAAGGCTGACATTTCCCTAAGTTGCACATCTGGAAACTGGAGCATCTCAATTAAAGGGTGAACAACTCCTCTCCGTACAATGTGAACCTGCAACAACCATAAAAATAAATCATTAAAGAAAGATGGAAGGCAACTAGGGCAATGGTTCACCTGTATGAATACTCATCTGATCCAAAATCCATTATACAACAACTCAATTCAGAATAACAGTCACACTTTAGGAGCAAGAAACAATATCTGTTTGAAAAACCATCATTTTAGAAAAAGGTCGGTTGAGACTTGAGAGATTACAAGGCTTTGATTCAAGGTGCTGAGTGAAAGGGATCAAGACAGATAGCGCAAAAGCGACTAAAATAAGAGAGTGGGGGCGTGGAAAAAATGTATTTTAATTAATTAAGTTTGTTGTAGTAGTACCATGCAGTTCAAGAAAGTAACAAATATGCAACATCAAACTTTTACCTGATGAGGTATTACTGGATATCACTCTAAAGAAGACCTCTACGGCGCTTATAATCACTAATTGACAGCACATGAGTGTGTTTCTTCCCATCGTACTCTGGGACTTGGTATCCAACTGTAGCCTCGATTTATCCACATGAGCACTTGTATCCACCAACTTTCATGCACCAGCTGCTGCTTCCTGAGCTGCAGTCGTTCTCCTCCTGCCAGACTCTTCAATGCTAAGTGCTCCTGCACCGTTGCTTCCTCATACCCCCTTTGATGCGGTTACATCTTTCCCGTCTGCCGAAGATGCAGCCTCATTTGCTTCTGCAAAGTTTGCTTGATGGTAATTATTTGTCCTCGTCTTTCTCCGTGAGAATGGATCATATCCTGCATCCTCAACTTTCATACCTGCATTTGATGCCTTCAATTGAGATGCATTAATGAAGTTCTCAAACTTGTTTTTCTTGTTCATCTCTGCCAATTTCACAGCCCTTTCATCTTTCTTTAATACACTGAGGATAGAGTGCTAGCAGTTCTTGAACCAGTATAAATCACAAGAAAATACACTGATGTAAAATAATAATATAAAATCATTAAATAAATTAATTAAAAAGCTTAGGCATTTAATGAGGAAAAAAATGCACCATAGTCATAGAAGAAAAAAAATTCAACTAGATATTACTTTTTCATTGTCTGCCCTGAGAAGTGAGAGCTAACTTATCAATGAGGAAGTAGCAACTGCTATTTGCCGCTTTGTAACATCTTTGGTCGTGAAATCCTTAGTGTAATTAGATCTAATATTATGTATGTAGTTCTGTTTCAGTAAGACTGGGAGAAGGCATTAAGCACCTTGACTAATTAACAGCTAAGCTGATAGATACTAGTCAAGAAATCAAAGCTGATAAATTAAACTGTTCTATATATACCTTCAGTAGCCTTGCCTTCTCATATTTCTCCTTGTCACTTTGACCATTCAATGAACTGCTAGCAGCCAAGAAGACATATTTGAACTCTTTTGGATTAATTGGATCGTTCCAAAAGGCAAACCATGTCACAATGTTGTCATGTTTTACTTCTTTCCACCTGTACCAGCAACACAGATATTTCAGAACCTGTACAAAGTGTTGAACTAATCCTAATCTAGAAATTCAAACACAAACAACTGAACTCTCACTTTTCACCAGGGACAAGATACTCTGGAACCGGAGCACATTTCCTAATATTTATTGTAATATCACTTGGGCGGATACGCTTTTTTAAGCTTTCCTATCTCACAATAAGAACCAAAACGACCACAGAATTTAAAATACATAAATCTGAATAATATAAAAGATGTTCCCCACTAGATTTTTAAAGCATTTCAATTCAGCAAACTTATTCAAACACTTTTTTAAAGACAAGAAGGTAGTAAAAACCGAAAAGCCCGTGACTTTAACATTCAACAATTAAACCCCATGGCCCTTCACCCACATTTAAGAAAAAAAAAACCAGGTATTGATAACAATTAACTTCTGAAACACCCTTAACATCTAACGTAATTATTAGTTTTTCCAGTTACGGTTAAGTTGAGAGCATTAACCTAGAACAAGATTTTTAGCTAACATCAGAGATCCATTCTTCACTAGAACTTGACATTCAAATACCAAAAATAAGAAATCTACAACCAGTTGAAGCCGTAGAATATATAACAAGAAGTAACCTTCTCTTTGACACCATCAACAATGGCCCACTTGTATTTCTCTTCTTGCCTCATCTTTTTTTCCTTAAGGGCTTTCTTCTCCTGCATGAAACATGATTTTTGGTCATAAAATTATGAAAGAAAACAGATAAAACTAAAATTCAAAGTCGCATAGTATTTACACGCTAGTACTATCATGGTTGAATACAAAAAACCCATTTTACAGTGCCCGGTATTGTACCTGGTGCTAGTAGGCACCAGGCACCGTAGAAGAGTTCTACAAAAAATTATATAGTTTAGAGTCTCATAGTATGCTGAGGTTCTAGAGAAGCACAAAGAAGACTATAAGAAGCATAGATGAGGCGGTAACCAAAGATTCCAACACTTGAAGGCCTTGGCATTTTACATTTGTATGATATTCCTACCATTCAACTCATGGAGAACAAAAGAAGTGTGGATGACAATCATCTTGTAATATTGTAAAGTGATTCCCATTCTACAAATAACACATAGCAACCATCAATTAGAAATGAATCATATCTTTGGTTATGAAAACAAACATATTGTGTCACACCGCGATCACTTTTGTATTGAGGAGAATATCATGGTTTCCTAAAGGAGAAATAAAACCCATCAATTCATCAAAAAAAAGAAAATTTCTTCAAAGCTATAACCTATATTTAACTCCGGTTAAATGACTAAAGTCAATTTGTTCAGAACTATTTTTCCAACTTTAAAAAAAACACACACACACAAACATGCACACATAAAATTTCAAAGAATGTTTTCCTGAGCAATGGGTGTCCTCATAGAAAACTTCACAAACAATTGGTTTACAATCTACTTAGGAGAAGCAAAGTGGGTACTAGCTAAGCTCAATAACCAAACAAAAAGCCAACACCTTTTGAGCAAGAACACAAATAAATAAATAAATAAATAAAAACCCCAGACTGAAATCAACCCAAACTTCTTTACCCTATACTTCAACTCACTCACATCTCTTGACCCTCTACCCAAATCCAACCTATACCCATTCTGTGAGAGCGAAAATTACTTCAAATAACACAACTAATGCAACTCAAAATGCATAAGAGATGAAAAAAAAAGGATTATTGCTTTTGGTGGTTTTTGTTTCATTATTCACAAAACGAAAAAAAAAAACCCACAAATTGATAATGTTATAAGCACCAGTTCCATAAACCAACATGACAAATTGATTTGTAGCAAATTCATGCATGATAATTTATCTTTCCAAAACCAAAGTGAAGGAAGGAAGAAAGTATTCACATACGCGCGTACCACATAGGCGCGTCCTGAAGAAGTTTGTTTTTTTGTTTTTTATAAATTAAGATAGAAAAGAAGATGCTCATGTATTACCTGCTCTCACCTCCAAAATGCAGTCCCTTTCATCTGCATCATCCTTAGGAAGCATGGACATGAGCAGCAGGTTCTGCAGTTGTACTTCCTGACTTTGAGATAGTTCAGTGCAAGATTTTGTCCTTGTGATCCTGCATAGACGATCAAATGAATTAATTCATAAGCTTTTTCCTGCTTTTTTTTTTATTCAGAGCGTAGACTCCATGAAAGAAGGGGACAATTTACCTTAAAATGAACAATCACGTGCCCGTAGTGTATTTTACTCAACTCCTCTTTTGCTGCCACCATTACATTGCTTCCAACATAGCTGTAACTATCAATCATCAAGTTCCACATGATTTTTACACCATACGAATAAATCACCAACGTCCAAATCCCCCATCATGTCTCCTTTTTGATCACTCTTGTAAGTTTCATCTCAGTCATATATTTGAAGCATAAGGAAAGTCTGATCTCTGTTGCAGGGTTCAATGATCCATGGCAATCGCAAGAGAATTGATGGATGGGATCTACAACCTCTATTGCTATCGCAATGACATTCTGATGCCAATCACAAACTTTGTAAGTCATTGACACTGAAGGAACAAGATTGCTTGGAGAAGGAAACCTCGCAACACCTTGAGAATATGGTGGTAATGGAGATGGATGTAATGGATTTTCTGGTTGCCTTGCCAATGTAAGTAATTTATCTTCAGTTCTTTGTGTCCCTCCTTGTGTTCCCTCACTTGTTGATGGTCTCACATAAGTTCCATTTTCAAGTCTTTCTCGTATCCATTGAACATTTTCTTCCAATCTATCATATTTTTCGCTAATTTTTTTTACTTCCAATGTTTTATCGAAAAGCAATGAACGAGCGGGAAGTGAAGCATCATACACTACACCAAAAGGCCTGTTTAGCCATGCGGAGATGGCCACGGTTCTAAACCGTTGGTTTATTTTCCACGGCAAAAAACCGTGGCTATAATGACCAATGGCCTAAAACCGTGGCTAAAAAAAATGGATACGGCTCAAAACCATTAGTTTATTTGCCACGGCCTAAAACCGTGGCTAAAATAATGGCCACGACTCAAAACCGTTGGTTTATTTGCCACGACCAAAAATCGTGGTGATAATGACCAACGGCCTAAAATCGTGGCTAAAAAAAATGGCCACTGCTCAAAACCGTGGCTATAATGACCAACGGCTCAAAATCGTGGCCACACTACAACACAAATGAAAACTGCTGAAAAAAATTGGGCGGGGCTTTTTGGCGCTCGATTCTTTCCTCTCTCATTTTACTTGGCGCTCGACGTAGAGCTCCTTCACCCTCCCTTCAATCTCGTCATCTCCCTCACTGGTTCCTCATCTCGCCATCTCCTCATAGGCCTGAGAAGACTCTGTTTCTCACCTTCTTTCATCAAACTAGGTGAGAAGAAGAAACTCCATTGAAGCCAAACTTCCCAAAGAGGAGAAGAAGAAGCTCTTTTTCACTCGCTCAATTTTCCTCCATTAAACACTTCGCTCGATTTCTCTCCCTCTCCCTCAATTTCAGTCCACCTTTCTCAACATTCTCCTCAGATCTTCACATTTTATAGATTATCTGAACGTTTATTGAAGGTTTTATTCAACTTCCAGAGAGAGATTTACTTCATTGAAAGGTTTTACTGCCTTGATCTGAGATTTACTTCATTGAGATTTACTTCATTGAAACCCTAGAACATCAAACCCTTCACAATTTCTTCTTTTCTCCATCTCTCAGAAACCCTAGAACTCACTTTCTACTTTTCTCTAGCTCGATTTCTAATGAGGAGAAGAAGAAGACTAAGAGAACCACTCAAAACAACAGGTAAGCTATTCAACATTCTCTCATTTCCTGTCTTTGTTCATTGCCTCGTTGGATTGTGAACAACATATGGGTGAGATTCTAATTGGGGTGTTTGTGTGTTTGGCAGGTATTTGAGGTCATGTACATTTCCTCTATGTGATGGAACTCTTGTGAAACACAACAAAGACACTGAAGATAATGTTGGTCCTTTGCTATTGAAGAAGCTGTAGGAGAGTAATGGGTCTTCTTTAATTTTTTGAGACTTTTGTTAAGCACTAGTGTTTATTATGTAAAAGGGAGCATTTCAATTGGAGGGATTTGAGTCTGCTACTATGTATAGACCATCAACATGATTTACTCAATAGTCTTCTTTAGCCATGTCTGTGTGTTTGTATTGTTATGAGCATGATCATTTGGGTATTCTAGCTTAATTGGTTTAAATGTTTTTAGCTTAATTGCAAAAGAGGTAATGATACAAAGAAACATATACTCAATTGGCCTCAATAGCAATATGTTGTTCCATGGGTTGAGAAAATTTAAGCTTTATACTTCAATTTTAATATGAAAAGTGGCTACTCTTAAGATTTAAAATTCATTTTTTACTATGAAAACTTGGACAGTGCATATAATTTTATAGCAAGCAAAAGTCCTCTCTTTTAGTAGATGTCAATAATTGATTATACAAGTCATTATAATGTGTGTGGTAGTTTCTCTCATGATTGCTCTTATGTTTCTTTAGTCTAGATTTGTTCCTCCTGTGAAAACTATAGAATTTGCCTTTCTACTCACCTTGCAACTCTTTAGGCAACATTTGGTTTTAAGACATTCACTTAGAAGCAATATTAGTTTTTTCAGAATTAAACATTTTCCTCGAAGCCTGTGATGTTCCACATTTTTGACACAAAGAGCCTAGATTTTTCCTATTCCAATTGTTTGTAATTAGATCTAACTTATAAACTTTACACAAAGATGTGCATAACTACCATATTCATCCAAACGAACATAGTGGTTTTGCTGTAAGTAATGGTGTTGGTTTTCCGCCATATATGTTTATACACTACCACAAATGGCTCATATAGCTTTCAAGAAAACAAAATCTGGGATATGATTTTATTACAAGTTCGTATTTTTGTGACACGTGAAATGGATGTGTTTTGGAATGGGAAAGCCCCTTTTTGTTACTTTCTAGCCTTGAAATGTTCCTTATAGATTCTGAAAGACACCAGTTGTAGATAAGGTTGTTATCTTTATTTTGTCGATATCGTTTTGTACAACTCGAACTTGAAACAAATAGATAGATTCATCATTTTTTCTGTTTTGTTGAATTTGCAAGTTATCTGTTATTTGTGTAGTACATAGCAAGATGTGAGTTACTACTTGGAAATCTTGAATAGCCAGCTTGACAAAAGTTTAAAGAATTTATTAATTTATCAATTGAGATTGTTCTTGTTTCAACAAAATTGCAGTAATTGTGTGGTCTGCCTTGGAGATTACTTTTGTTCAAAATGCAAGTTCTTCGATGATGATGTAAGCTTTGAAAAGATCGGTTCTCAAATTTAGATCCATTTAATTCCTTGTAATGAACAATTTACATAGCTGACAATCTGGTTTGGGATTTCAGGTTTCAAAGAAGCAATTTCATTGTGATGGATTGTGGAGTTTGCAGGTTGAATCCTCTATCTTTGTTCCATACAATTGTTTTTTGTAGTGATTATTCAAAATTTGAATAATCTGAAGTTTTTTATCTTATGTTTTTGCTGTTACAGAATCGGAGCGAAGAGAACTTCATCCACTACAATAAATTGCGGTAAGTAAGCTGCTTGAGTGTCATTCTTCCTAGGTTTCATGTTTTCAGTTCTTGTAAACTAATTGGTGTTGTCTGGCGTGCTGATCTCTTCTTCAGAATGTTGTTAACGCAAGGTATTTCCTTCACTTGAATAATTTATATTTTTGTTTCTTTCGAATTGCGAGATCGACTGATTAGTGCAAAGAGTCATCAACACTTAGACAAGTTTGGAATTACTTTAGTGCATGATTCAATTCATAAAAATAACGAGTTTATGTGTCCATGTATTAATGTTTTCTCTAATATTGTTATGTTAAATTAGTCATAGAATATAAGAAGCAAATCACATCAGGCTATGCTACAATTCTCAAATTGAGCACTTGAGAAAAGTATAATTGACTTCATAAGCTTCATCCTTTAGTAAGCTTCATCTAGTGTGTGTTTCGGTTGTATTTTGACTCTCGCTATAATCATTACTTCCTACATGATCCTCTTTTTCTTCCATCTTTATGTTCAATACCAGAAATTAGGAAAGTACTGAAATCAAAGTTGAAGAATATCACCATTTACTGTATTCTGTGCTCACAAAATGTGCATCCCTTCCTTTCTCCCTATAAATGCAGGTTCACAACACAACTTTTGATTTTTTTTTATACAAAAGTTCTGCTCCTAAATGAAACAAAAGTTTTCCATGATGTTGTAAAGTTGAATTCCTTTTTCGAGCTAAATTCTATTTACTGCAATGCAAGGAAATTGTGGTGTAACTCAGTTTGGTATCCACAGTGGAAACTTAGTTTTCAGGAAATTGTGGTGTTTCCAAAGACTTCTCTCTCCCCACAAGCCACACACTTGAGAAATTTCAGGTATTTCTTCTTCATGTGGCACTTTTGACTGATTTTTGACTTTGGTAACGTGTGAGATTGAAATTGAATAGTTTTTATGAATGTGGGTTTTTGGTGCATATTGGGGTTATGATCAGGAAAGAGATATAAGTTTCTATTTTTTTAAGTTGTTTGTTGTCTTGGTTTCTAGGCTTCTTTGTTTTTTGGTCTGTTTGATTGTTGTAGAATCTGGGTTTGTCTTCTCGATTTTTGTTCATCTAGGGGGTTTTTGTGATTCTTTAGTTTTGGTTCTTAGATTAGTTGAAATTACTGATTAATATCTTCTTTTTATATAAAATTACTATAGCATAAGGTAAATCAGCAAGCTCTCTAATACATACATACAAGATGAGAACTCGATCTCCTTAACCTGTCCTAATCACATCCCCATAAACCACAAGTAATCCACAAGCTCTCTAAATATTTATGCACATTCTTAAGTATTTAGTACCACTAATCCAGTATCCACAAGTTCTCTAAAGATTTAGTATCACGGAGCTTTTGTTGGGAACTGGAATATCAGAAACATAGTATAAGGAAAGATATCAAGGCCTTGTATGGCAATTGGGGAAACATCTGGGAGAAATCAAAAGATCAACCTTTTCATGTTTATAATCTTTGACTGGGAAAGTATTTTCAAGATGTAGTGGATTTTGATCTTTGATTTCTTCTTCTTTGTATTGTGACCTTTTCAACATTTTATTTTGTTCAATCAATATATTGGCCTGTTTGTTTCGCTAATAAAAGAATAAATGAAACGTTGGAGCGGGGAAGGGTGATTGTTGTAGAATCTGGGTTTGTCTTCTCAATCTTTGTTCATCTAGGGGGGGGTTTGTAAATCTTTAGTTTTGGTTCTTAGATTAGTGGAAATTACTGATTGGATATCTTTTTTTTATATAAAAATTATTGTAGAATGTGTTTGTTAATTTTCATCAATTCAATGAAGACCCTAAGAAAGAGCATATCAAGAATGGCTTACTAAGGTGCCTTTCTTGACAACTACTTGGTTTAGTCTTTACTTTTTGTCAATTATATCAGATTTTCGACAGTTCGTCCATTAACCATGTTGTGGTTCATGGAATGAACTATAATTCCTAACCTTATGAATTTAGATAAGCTTTTATGTTAAAAAGGTGTAATAAAAATTTTGGCTCAATAATATGCATCTTAGTTTCATTTAAAGTGTTTCTGTGAAATTTTGATGGTAATCAACATTGTTTTTTTGAACAAGAACTGTTTCTGAAGCTATGAATTCATTCGCACTAGAAGGTTTTTCCTCAGTTGAAGGTCGCTCATATTGATGTTTCAAGAGTTGCATCTGAGGCTCTGTCAAAGTAAGCTTCAAGATAGATTTCTGAGATGCAGCGCCCTTAGGATTGATTCGACCTAATACATGCTATCTCTTGCAAGCTTTGCACTTACCTCATTTTCAGTTGTTGTGGCTACAACCAGTGCTGAAAAAATATATATTTCAATAGAAGTACTATATATTGCAACCAAACTCTTAACAAAAGAAGGAAATTGGTCTAATGCTTGTCAAGTTGATAGATTATTTCTTCTGTCCCTGTAGGGTGCGGCGAAGGAAGTGAACTCATGGGTGGACAGTAAAACAAATGGGCTCATCAAAAACGTTCTCCAACCTGGGTCTGTTGACAAAAGAACTATGCTTATACTTGCAAATGCACTCTACTTCAAAGGAGACTGAAGCAGACCATTTGAAGCAGTCTGTACCTTTTGAGGTCAAAGTTTACTATAAATTTAGTTTTAATCTTGTTATAATCAAATGTTGATGATTGTAGACTGATGGTGAGCTTGTAGCGGCAGTAATTAATAGAAATAAGCATGTTTCCTCTATTGACATACTCTGCAATGTTTTTAATTATTGAATGTTGATAGTAAGTACACCTAACATGGTATGGTGTTGAAAGCATGCATGCCAAGAAATAAGCATGTTTCCTTTTTGATGTTTTATTCCTATTCCACTAGTGTAACCAAGATTTGACTAGAAAATGGGATTTTCCCCTCCTATCTTTGACTCTTATCTTACTTCTTGATACAAGGATATTAATGCTTAGAGATACATAGTTTTGCATGTTGATTTGAAATGACTGGATTGCTTGGTTGTGGGATTATATGTTGATAATTGCTATTGATTGACAGAAAAGTTTCTAATTATGAATATAAAAGACACAAAGGACGAGTCACTTTGGTGATTATTGATTGATTGCTCTCAGTTATTTGAACAAAAAGACACAAAGGACGAGTCACTTTGGTGATTATTTGCATACTGCAGCTATAAAAATTCAGCAAAAATATCATGATTTGCATAATGGAATTTGGTTTAGGAATAAATATATTTACTTGATTGCTCCGTAATTCATGTTTGATTCATCTCAGATAATCTTTTCATAATTTATTCTATTGATGATGCTTCTCAAAATTGCGAGGGAAGTGAAGACCCAGCGACTTGGGCACCTGGTTTAGGAAATAGTTGGAGGACAACAGGGGATGTTGAGGATAACTTGGGGAGGTAAAGAAAAATGTTGATATAAGGCAGAGTTATCTTATTATTGCTGCAACTAAAATAAAAACCTCTTTCAATTTGTCAAATATTCTGATTTCAGTGTTTATATATGATGGGTGCAGGGGGTCTCCAAATTCCAGGATGCACTGTAGGCTTTCTATGTGGAGAAGGTGGCTTCTTATGCGGACCATACACAAGCTGGCCTCGACCATGATGATCTCCAATGCTGTAAAGGGGATATTGTCAAAATAATCACATTTATTTTTTTTTATGAAATTTAGACTTTTATTAGAATTAGTGGCAAAAAATAATCATTGAATTACTTGCAATTGCAGATTATTAGATACTTTTTCTTTGGCCTGAAGGAGGCACTTGGTTTTGCACCTTCATGGCTCTTGTGGCTCAGGTATAATTTACTTTGATGTCTGTTATCTGAAAGTGAGTGTTATGTGAAGTTCATTTCAACAATCCTAATGATTTCTGCAAATATAGCACCTTTTTGATATTATATCCATCGGGCATCACCAGTCAAGTTGGTTTAATATATGTTGCCCTGCATTCATCAAGGTATGGATTCATTTTTACCAAACTTTATATTTCTCTGTATACTGGAACCGGTGATTGATGGCATGGTTTTGTGAATTTGAACATTGTGCATGGTCTTTTAATCCATCATCTAATTCATAGATGGCA